>PVLA01009524.1:0-74019 GCA_004027455.1 Hydrochoerus hydrochaeris | reverse complement strand
GACAACCAAGCATTCTGAGACTTGCAGGGCTGTGTGTTTGCCGGTTTTCACAGCTGTCTGTCCCAGACCCCTTGGAGCAATACCTAGTCATTGTCCTAAGGCTGCAGTCACCTCAGATCCCAGGGAAAGCCAGCCCTGCAGGTCACCCTGGGGCTATGTCACCCCCACTTCCGAGCAAGAGCACTGGTCTCCAGGAAACCAGATTGGCCCCTTGAGCCACAGGACTTCTGTGGAGCCACAGCACAGTTATCCTGCCGGGGTCTGGAAGAAAGCGCCTGGCACTGGCTGCAGAGGGAATTCATGAAGAGAAAGCCGGGCATACCTGGCATGCATCTGTGCTGGGGTGGGGCGTGGCAGGGGGCTCTGCTCCCCACAGGGACTGCATGCTACCTCTGTGTCCCTTGGGGCCAGTCTGAAAGCCTTGGAAGTCTGCTGTCGCTTCCCCGGCTGCCAATGAAAGTTCCCCAGTGACACAGTGAGGCGTCGGCGGTGAAGCCAGGCCATGTGGTTAAGGGGCGGATGGAGAAAGGGAGATTCTCCAGGACGGGGCCCAGCACCCACTCCAGGCCCACCCCACTGCCTTTGTCCTTCTGCTTGTGCAGCTGCAGAAAACCCTTTCCTCTCCTTCCTCCCTCAATTTGGAAGTTTAAAATTTTGTTTTTCTCTTTAGAAATAAGTGGTTTCTCCAAACACCCTCAGGCCTAGGGCGTGCCTGGCTTCCCTCTCCTAGACTGAGGAAGGGATGAAATCTGCAGGCGCAGTGTCCTTCCTCTAGGTGAAGGAAGAATGGTTGGCCCAGGACGCTGGTGAGCCAGGATAGGCCTGTGTTCAGGTGTCCCCTCCCCACTGGGCCCTGATATAAGAGATGAGACAAACTGAAACCCCATCTCCTTGGTGCCAGCTTCGTACAAGAGCCTTTCCCCTTTAGCTGAGGACGCCCTTGCTGGCTCTTTCTTGCCATCAGAAATGGACAAGAGAGAGCAGAGGACCCCAGTTCCTCTCATCTCTGGCTGTGCTGGGGGTCAGGGATTTACCAGGAGGAGGTGGGGAGCAGCATCTGGAGACTCCATTTCAACTCCCTTCAGCCCACAGGGTGAGGAGAGGAGATGGGGTGGCATGGACACCCCAACACCACACCATCCTCAGGCAGAAGTATCCGCCCCAGGAAGAAGTGCAGCTGGGCACTGGAGGTGAATGGAAGCTTCTGGATGCCTGACCCTTGGGAATTTCACCCAGGAGAGAATTGTGTCAGGATATTTTATTTTAAAGTAGTCTTCAGGGTCAAAGTGTTTGAATGGCAGTCGGAGGTACTTCCACAGAGATCCTGTCTAGAGGCCCTCTGTAGACACCAGGCATCTTCACCTTGAGTATGCACACAGCTTTAAGTCTGGAGGAGACAAAGCCAAAGAAACAGTTAAGTATGTATGGGTGGCTGATGTTTTATCAGGTGCTACTTAGTGGGCCTGTGAGGCCCTGCTTGGCTGTGACTGTGCCTCAACCTTTCCCTGTTTTTCATGACTGTGACAGCTCTGAAGAGCACACTCCAGGGGCTGAGCCACTCATCCTGCCCTGGGGTCTGTCTGATGGTGGCTCATGATGGTCACCTCAGATGCTGAGCTGCCTGGCTGGTACTGTGTCAGGGGCTTTCGTCACCCAGAAGTTGCACCTTTTCCTCTTGCGTTCTGCAGCAGAGGAATGCAGGCTGGTGTGCAGAAAGCAGGGAACCAGCACCCTCTCTGCTGATGTCCCTGTGGTTTGAGATTTTCCTGCGTGGGAGGGCCTGTTCTTCTCCCATTCACCTGTTCAGTGACGTATCGACCAAGTGGCTTGTCCCTGTGCTTGCAGTACTTCAGTACAGCGTGCAGTGCTCACATTGCTCCAGCTTGGGCGTTGGGTGCAGCTTCAGTTGGGCTCTGCTCCTTGGACAGCCTGGTGTGACCTCGGTGGCTGTGTTTGGGGTGATTCCTTCTCTCCCACCTGCCACACTCTGGTCATCTCTCAAGCCTCTCCCCCTACTCCCAGCAGGAGCCATTTGTCCAAGGAGCCCTGGTTCTTTTTACCAGCAATAGTTTGGGAGCCCGATTGGTGCTTCTAAATGCTGCACTATTAGAAATACCAAGATCTGGCATTGGGTGCTCTATTGAGGCTTCTGAGGAAAAGCCAAAGGGAAGCACGGACATCTTAGCAGGAGCAGCTGGACCCTCAGATGCCTGACAACAGCATTAAGAATGAACAGGGACCAGGAGGTAGGGTTGAGGTACTCAGGGGTGACTCCAGGTGCTGGGCCCAGCAACAGTGGGGTTAGTCATGGGCGCTGTCTTGCTGGCTGGAGGACGGCAGGCCTGGCCTGGAGGCTTTGTGTGTGGGTGCACACTTGTGTGTGTGTGTATGTGTGTTCATGCTTGTGTGTGTGTGCCTGCCTGTGTGTAGCTGGGGCAGAGTTCTCCAGGAGCAGGGGCAAGTTGTGGCAGTGCAATCAAGGAGGTGGGATGGGTGGGTGGAGACAATGCCCCTGGGCTGTCCACTCTCCTGGGGCAGGGCCATGGCCTGCCCAAGGGAGCAGGAAGTGCCCTTCACAGGCAGCCTGTAGCCTTGGATTCCCAAGGGTCCTGTTGAGTAGCAGGAAGCAAGGAAGCCCCTTTACCATCATCGAGTTGGTGAGGAAATTGCACACAAGTCTCTTGATATGGAGAGGGTCCCTCGAGCTAATCACTAAGCCAGGCTGGGAAAATAACTAATGATGTCAACGAATTGGAGCCCTGACTTTTAGGAAAATCAGGCATTAAGGGGAATTCTAAAGCAAAGCACAACGGAAGAATGAGTTCTTTGGTAAATTATTTTTTGCGAAGGTGAGGACTGAACCGAGTGCACTGAGATACATCCCAGACTTTAGTTTTAATTTTGAGGCAAGGTCTCAATAAATTGCTTCATTGCCCCAGCTGGACTGGAGCTTGTGGTCCTCTTGCCTCAGTCTCCCAGAGGTGCGGTGCCTGCAGACGCGGAACAGGATGCCCGGTCTAATTCATCCTTTCCAAAGCCTGGAAAACATTTTAAAAACGTGGCCCAACTTGCAGAAGAACTGGCCCAGCAGGAGTCCAGCCCAGCGTCTACCTAGCAGCCCGGTCGCCAAGGATGCCCGGCGACCCTCTGCGCGTGCTCAGAGCGTGAGGCGTGTGGGGTGGGGGTGGGACGACCCCGCCCAGGTTTACAACAGCTTCCCAGGCCGCGTCCCTTCTTCAGTAAGAGGCCGAGGAGGAAGTGGGCGGGCCACAAAAGCTCCACCCCCAAGCGTCTCGCCCCGCCCCCTCCCCGCTCGAGCCCCCGAGCTACTGCGTCTGCGCTGCTTCCGTGTCTGTCCCACCCGGCGGCGAGCATGGGCGCATGCGCACACCCGCCCCGCGCAGCCTGTGGAGGCCCCGCCCGGCCCGCCGCCACCTAGGAGTCCGCGCCGACGCTGCCTCCGCGCCATGGAGCTGCCCGGGAGCCTGTGCAAGAAGGCGAAGCTGGGCCACGGCACGCAGAGCTGGGTGAGCGGCCGCCCGTCAGGCGCCCTTCTGGGGGTGGGCGGTGGCGTGCCCTGCTTCATCTCGGCCCTCTAATTTAATTTCTTTTATTTTGAGACGGGGTCCTGCTTAGTTGCCGGGGCTGGGTTCAAACTTGCGATCCTCCTGCCTCAGCCTCCCAGAGTATTGGGATGACAGGCGTGTATCTCCGCGACTAGCAAAAACCAGTTTAATTTAATTCATCATTTATTTGGGATGCTGGGGACAGGGCCAGGGCTCCTCCCCTCCAGGCCAGCGCCCTGCCCTGAACTGGCCCCGGCTTCTCAGGCTTTGCAGGCGGGTTCCGCGGCTGTGCGGGCGGACGCCTGCTCGCAGTCCCTTCCTCCCGCGCAGGGGGCGGCGGCTGCGGAGGCCCCGGCCTCGCCCCCGTGGAAAGCGCGCTCGCGACCCGCGGAGCCCCGAAGTCCACGCGCGGCCCTGCGTGTACCTCGCCCTGCCCGCGAGTGCTGTCAGAGGAGCAGCCGTGTCAGGGGAGGCCCCGTGGCAGTGCCTCGATTTCCCGTTAGTGGCCGCGGTCGGGGGGTGGCAGGCGGGGCAGGTGTGTTAGGATGCTGCGAGGGGCTTCTTATCCGCAGCAGGGCCCACCCGAGCCCGGTCACCCGCAGGCCCAGAGCTGGACCTGTTACGTGGGCCGTTGCATGGTTCGGGATTCATGCCCTTCCCCACCCGCTGGCTCTGGCGCACTCAGCTCTGGTTCAGGTTGCCAGACCTGTGTGTGTTCTCTCCGGAGACCTGAGGGGAACTGGAGCTGGAGACGGGGGTGGGGCTGGTGGCCCGGCTGGGGCTGTGTCTTCAGTCAGGTGATGATGGGCCTCCGTGGGTCAGTGCAGGACGGAGGAGTGGTTAGTTTGGCTTGGGTGTTGTGGAGGCGCTGGGAGCTTTGAGGTTCAGGGCGGGCTGCACAGGTGAGTGCTGCTGGAAGGGCTGTTTTCCTGACTGCCCTGGGCTGGCTGTCTGGGGATGCCGGTGGGTGGAGCAGGTAGGGTCCTGCTAGGCCACCCAGGCATGATTGGCCGCAGAGTTGGACTTCATGCTGTGAAAGATGGAGTTACAATTCTGAATTTTCAGAGCCTTGTACATTTTCTTTGTCTTTCTGCCTCTCACAGAGTGAAATCAACTGACCAGGGACCAGATGTCCTTGGATCAAGATGGTTGGAGGAAGAGAAGAGGGTGGATGAGTTACAGACTGGCAGTGCCTCGCCTGAGACACCTTCCCTGTCCTGCCTCTGTGGGTTGATCACCCCCAGGGTGTAGACCACAGGCTGACTGGGCGGCCGTGGGAACAGAGAGGGCCCTTAGGAAGAGAGGAGAACTTAGGATGCCGGAGGCCATGGGCCTTAAAGATGGCCTTGAAAATTTGGTCCTGGGCAGCAGGGAGACAGGTTGCAATGTTTTACTTCTGCTAACCGTTGAAATTTTGCAACATTTCGGGGAGGGAGGAACAGTAGTTAAAACAGGGGCCAAGGAAGTGACTGGGTTCAAGTCTGAATTCCACTCTTTGTGACCCAGTAACCTCTGGCACTCTATGTGACCCAGTAACCTCTGGCACTCTCTTCAGTTCTGTCTGCCTTCATCTGCATGCGCATTTAAAACCCCAGTGCCTGGCCGAGATGCTGTGCTGGTGCAGGGAGCTAGTGATCAGCCTGGTTATTGCATCCAGTTTCTCCATTTTATTGAGGGAAATGCCACAGAGCTGGTGACTGACAGAGCCAGTTGTAAGCATATTGCATTAAAATTATTTTTTTAGTCCCCATGTGCAGTACATCATGGTTGTGTTCCTCTCAGGAGTTGGTGCCAGTACATAACACTTTAATTCTTTTTACTTTCCCTTCCCCTTCCTTCCATCTCTTGGTCCGCTTCCTGTTTGCTAAAAGATCCCTCTCACTTTCCCACTGTCTGCCTTTTATTTTGCTCTTTATTTATAAGTGTGTCACACTTGAAGGGCAGCCTGTGTAGCATGTCTCTAATGGCAGTGCTGCCCAATAGAAATATGAGCCACCTGTGTAACTCATTATTTTCTAGAGGCCACATTAAAAAGTGAGAAGAAACTGGTGAGATAAATTTCAATAATATTTTATAGTTAATGTATCCAGATTGCTATCATTTCAATGCAGATGCTTTTTCAATGTAAACAGTAGCTCACTGCTATTTATGATCTATAAAATTATTAATACAGTACTCTTCTTGTGCTTTTAAACTTGGAGTGTGTTTCCCACTTTACACAGACGCTGTGGGTACAGAGCTGGAGCTGGGTGGAGGTCAGGATGAGGGTCTGCTGGTTAAATGTGAGTTTGAGAATACAGAGCCTTAGTGTAAGATGCAGTAGGAAGCTTTGGGTGCTATTTCCTGGTAAGGAGAGGTTGCAGGGAATGGATTCCCAGGAGACACTGGGCAAAGGTAGGGAAGTGTAGTGTAGCGGCCTTGACGGTTCCTCCCTATGCCTGTGAGGACAGTGAGGAAGAGGAAGAGCTAATCTGGTCATCTCTGATGTCCCAAGTGCTGTCCTCTGCAGTTGGGACTGTCGGGGGCGGGGGGTGTCCCTCCTGCTGTGGGAAGCTGGGGCACTCAGCTGAGACTCAGGTGTCACTGACCCACTTTGTGCGGAATCCTGTTTGGCCCAGGCCCCTGCTCGGGACTCCCTGTTGTAGGTTTGGGTCCTGCTTCCCCTGAGATGCTTCCTGGCTGGGTGCTGCTATGCCACCTCCTGCCTTCCCAGAGCCATCGGGGGCCAATCATGCAGCTCTTGGGCTGTTTCCTAAATGTGGACCATGAGTCGCACCTCTGTCAAGCCACGCAGCCCCTGCTGTTTGCGTGATGCTTCATGGCAGCCTTTTGTTTCTGCACTGAGCTGATCTCACCATGTGGGTGTGGGGGTGGTTTTGGGTAGCTCGGGAGCTTCTGATATCAAGGATCCCTAGGTAACTCATTCATATCTTAGTGCAGCTCAGCTAGCATGGCAGACTTGAGGCAGTTTGCCATGTACCATGCAGGTGACCGTGGATGTGACCCCTCAACCCCACTGTGCTTTGTTGTCCTCCTCTGAGTATCAGTGGCTGTGCCGAAGCAGCCTCCTGACGGGGCTGTCTGGGGCGCAGGGAGGGAGCTGAATAAGTTAATACACCTCTGCCCCTGCTGTCTTCCCAACAGCTCATCCTCTTACACCGTGATGGTGCACCTTTTGGAGCTTTCAGTTGATACAGCCCGCTGCTTCCCATGTGCTGTGGGTTTGTCATTGCTGCCTTTTATGGTGAGATGCCCTTTCTCGGAGGTCAGTGGCCCATGCTGGATATGAGGAGAGGACTGTGTCGGGACCAGACAGCAGCAGGCCGCAGAGCTGGGCTGCACAGAGCCCCAGCCAGGGGCGGCAGGGGCGGCAGTGGCGGCAGGGACGGTGCTGAGTGTCTGCCCCTGGGCACTGGGAGATCCTGACACTGAAAGAAAGCAGTGCGTTCCTTTTCTTGGTGGTAGTTCTGGGCCACAGTGGTGGAAGCTTGGGCACAAAAGCCAGCTGCCGCTAGTTCGAATGAAGCTTTTTGATGTGCACCTCTGTGGTAAGATTACTCAGGACACTGGTGGGGGTTGGGGGTAGGGAAGGGGTGGCCTTTCTTCCACATGAGGCTGGTGCTGTGGGCACAGGGATGGTGGTGTTGTGCAGTAGGGGACCCCAGACACAGCAGGCATGGTGGGCACTGAGGTGCAGGGCTGTGGATGGAGGCTGCAGGTGGCCGCAGGGTGGGCCGCACTGGGCAGCAGGATTCTCTGCAGCACGCCACCTGTGGGTGGGTCAGGGAGCTGGCGGCTAGGCCAGGGGTGGTGACAGGTTCTGGCTGAAATGGGATGGGAGTGCCTAGGGGTCCGAGCTTCCTGGCGGGGTTTGGTGAAGGAGGGTCCTTGTCAGAGCAGGTCAGCTTGTGGCACCCTTCTCGGCCCAGCTCCAACCCCAGCAGCTGGTGGAGAAGCAGCCGTGTGAGGGCGGCGTGTGGACTCTGGCTCCTAGGGCAGATGGACATGGCTGTGGCCAGATCTTCCCCTCTGCTTTGTGGCATTCGGCTCTGGCCCTACGGTGTCATAGGCTTGCAGCTCAGCGGCTCTGGCTTCAAGCAGAGCAGAGCAGCCCACTGACCAGTGTTGCACCCCAGAGCCACCAGGCCCATCGCAGCTGCCCAGCTCCTCCTCCACCCTCCCCAGCTCTTGCCGTGTGGACGGACCCACCAATGAAACGATGCGGGGTGTGGACGGGAGTCGCTAGAGTGCTGGGAAGATGCAGATGAGAAATGTGAGAGGTCATGTGACCTTAGCCTGGTGACAGCACTCAGTGTAAATTATTCCTCCTTGTAAAAAGAATTAAATGCATTGTCCCAGTTCTGCTGGGCTGTAGATTCAGATGTCGGTCACCTTGCCTTTTATAAGCTAGAAGGAAAAAAAAAAAAAGAAGAACGAGAGCCTGGGGTTTGGCTTAGTGGCATAAGCACCTGCCTGGCAGGCGCAAGGTCCTGAGTTCGATCTTGGGTACCCAATTCCCCCGCCCCATGAATGAATGTACAAGCTGGAAGGAAAAGCAGACCATCCTTTAGGATAAATGCTGAGTGTCTGACGTTCCAGGAACCCTGACTGGGAACCAGAACAAAGATCTGGCTTGGCAGAAAATACGTAACTCATGGTCTGTGACTCATCTAAGGAAATAAAGATCTACGTATGTCCAGAAGGAAGTATTAAATGGTCTGTAAATAACACAGACCATGAGGGCAGCAGTGTCAGAGGCGCCTGGTGTTCCCAGTGGCACCAAGCTGGTAGGTATTTCTAGAAAACATTCTCTGTGGTTAGAAACCACCAGCCTGCTTTTTCTTCTGCAGAGGACAGAAATTTAGACTTAGAAGGAAATGACTCACTGTTGACCCTGAGTGGGCTGCTTATGTCTTCTTTCCTAGCAGAATTCTAGGCAGAATGTGGCTGGAATGTGTGTTGCAGGATAAGAAAGCGGAGGGTTGCATTAGATTGTTGAAATTCAGGCCGAATCCCACCGCCCTACAGAGCCAGAGCTAGGAGAATGTGTCAGTCCTCTCTTTTTAAACCAGTTTTAGTGTCCATGCCAGGTAACCTTGGTGCTTATTTATGGAGTACGGAGGAGTGATGGGACCCCTGTCTGCAATGTGTTGTGATTTGCATTTCCTTCCTCTTAGGGCTGTGATTCCAGGCTCTGGAGCCCGGTGGCTTCCTCTCCTCAGTTCTTTTGGAATGCAGCGCTGGGCTCCAGACCCTCTGCCAGGTGCTTCCCTCATTGCGCACAGTCCACTCTCTTCCTCTTCCTTCTCTTCCTCTTCTTCTTCCTCCTCCTCTTCCTCATGCTAGGAACCTGGATTCTGCTCTTACTTTCATGAGGTAACTTGTTTCTGGCTTCTGCAAAGGGGTGAAATCATGCGGAATTTCTCTTTCCACTCCTGGCCTAGTTCGGTTGACGTAATGTCCTCTAGTCCACCCTCATTGCCACAAGTGACAGAATTTTACCCGTTTCATGGCTGAATAATTTTTCATTGTGTGTGTGTGTATGTGTGTGTATACACATAGATATACATGCATATACAATACATTTAATATTTATTTTATTAGTACATGTTTGCAGTACATCGTGCTTTGCATTTGTCTTAGGAAGTAGGTGCATGTACTTAATTTTTAAAAAATTCTCTTTTTCTGTCCCCCCTTTTCATCTCTAGATTCCTTTTCTATTTGTCAAAAAACTCTCTCTCTGTATCTTACTGTCTTTTACTTTCAATTATTTATGTTTTGGGTTTCTCCTATGAGAGAAACCATGTGATATTTACACTAGTGTGTCATTTAACATTATGGTTTCAAGGTGCATGTCTTTTTCCTACAAAGTTCATCCTTCTTTACGGTAGAGTAGTACTCCACTGGATATAAATACAGTTTCTTTATCCATTCATCTGTTGATGGATATGTAGGCTGCTTCCAAGATTTGGTTATTATGAATTGTGCTGCTATAAACATGGGTGTGCGTGGATCACTGTAGTATGACGTCCTTACCTCTTTTTTGGAAGGTACCTAGAAGTGGAATAGCTGGAATTTCTAGTTCTAGTTTTTTGAGAACTCCCCATACTGATTTCCCAGTGATTGTACCAGTTTACAGTCCCACAAACAGTATAGAAGGGTCCCTTTTTCTCTGTAGTCTCACTAGCATTTGTTACTGTTTGATTTTCTGATGACAGCCATTCTTTCTGGAATATGATAGACTGTCAGTATTGTTTTAATTTGCATTTCTCTGATGACCGCAAATGTTGAGCATTTTTTTTGTGTATTTATTTATTGTGTGTATTTGTGTATTTATACTTTTTTTTTTTTGGTACCAGATCGAACTCACAACCTTGCGCTTGCCAGGTAGATGCTTATGCCACTGAACTAAATCCCCGGCCTGGCCATTTATATTTCTGAGACATACCTGTTCATTTCAGTTGCTCAGTTTTTGATTGGATCTTTTATTTTGAGATGTCTGATTTTTTTTTTGAGTTTTTTTGTATATTCTAGATGTCCTCTATCAGAGGAGTAGCTAGCAAAACTTTTTCCCATTCTATAGGTTGTCTCTTTACTCTGTTGTTTGTTCTCTTTGCTATATAGAAGCTTTTCAATTTGATATGGTTTGCTGATTCCTGATGTTATTTCTCATACAATTGTAGTTCTGCTCAGAAACTGCTTTCCTGTGCCTATGTCTTCAAGAATTTTACCTGTTTTATCTTCTAGCAGATTAAGTGTTCCTGTTTTAGTATTTATGGCTTGGATCCATTTTGATTTTAGTTTAGTGCATGGTGAGAGGTGAGGGTCTAGACTCCATGTCCTGAGTGTGGGTATCTGGTTTCTGCAGCACCGTGCATTGAAGAGGCTACTTACTTTTCCTACAGTGTGTGATTTTGGTCCCTGTGACACAGATCAGTTGGCTGACTCCACCTCTGGTTGTTTCTGCATCCTCTGTGTGTTTCACTGAGCCACATCTATTTTTATGCCATCTCTGTGCTATTTTGATAATTACTGCTTTGTGTATGTTTTGAAGCCAAGTGGGTTACTCACAATATTGATTTTTCCAGCCCACGAGCAAGGAATATCCTACTATTTTTTTTTATCCTACTATTTTTACAACACCTCTTTGAGTTTTCCTGTTTGTGTTAGAGATCTTTTTCTTCTTTGGTTCAAGTTATGTAAAGGTATTTTATTTATATTTTTGCAGATAGTATGAGTGGTATTGCTTTCTTGATTTCTTTTTATGGCCAGTTTGTTATTGGTGTATAAAATGTTACTTTCTCGTGTTGATGTTGTATCCTGAATCTTTATTGCATTTGTTATGTCTGTAGTTTTGGTGGTGGTTTTAGGGTTTTGTGCACGAAAGATGCTGTCATATGCAAATAGGGCTTCTTCCTGGTCTGCAGGCCTTTCCTTCCTCTCCCTGCTCTGGCTGAGGTTCCAGGACAGTGCTGAAGAGAGTGACGTTAGAGATTTAGCTCAGTGGCATAAGTGCCTGCCTTGCAATTGCAAGGTTGTAAGTTCGGTCCCTGGTACCAAAAAAAAGAGAGAGTGGCTTTAGTGGACTCCTGGGTTGGTCCACTCCTGGGTTAGTGGTTCTGCTGCGGAACCTGGTGGCAGGGTCTGTCCTGTGCAGCCTTCATCATGTTGAGCTGTGTTCCTCTGTACCTGTCAAGTTGAGAGTTTTGTCATGAGGGGATCTTGACTTTTTATTGAGTGGTTTCCCATGTCTGTTGAGATAATCCTAAGGTTTTGTCCTTCATTCTGTTGAGGTGCTATGTTACGCTTACTGATTTGAATTTACTGACCCACCATGCATCCTTGGGGGAAGCTCCACTGATCATGGCCTGTAAACTTTTGATGGAGTGTTGAAGTTTGTTTGTTAATATTTTGTTGGGAATTTTGCATCTATCCCATAGTATTGGATACTGTGATATCTAGTATATGATAGTGGTCTACAGTTTTCTGTTTTTCTTTTGTTGTTGTTGTTGTTATTTTTGTCTGGTTTTAGTAAAACTAGTCTCATTATAGAATGAGTTTGGTAGAATTGCCCTTTTGCCTTTTGGGAATTTTAAAATGTTTTATAGAAGTTAGCAGTGAAACCACAGGGTTTTTCTTTGTTGGGAACCTTTCTTTACTAATGATTCAGTGTCATTACATGTTACTGTTTTGTTTAGGTTTTCTCCTGTCTTTATGGTTTAATTGTGATAGGGCATATGTGTCTAGCAATTTATCCATTCTTCTAGGTTCTCACAACATTGGTATAGTTGTTCATAATAGCCCCGGATGCCTGCCTGGCAAGCACGAGGTCATGAGTTCGATCCCTAGTATGAAAAGAAAAGAGGAAAAAAAAGCGACTGATTTTTGTATGTTTCTGTGGTGTCACTTGGAATGTCTTCTTTTTATCTATCTCTGGCTTTGTTGTGGTCTTTTCTAATTTTTTTCCTGTCTTTGTTAGCTGGGTTAGTGATTTGTTGATTTTATCGTTTGTTTTTAAAGTGTTTCATTTATTTGTGCTTTGATCTTATTTCTTTTCTTCTGTTAATTTTGCACTTGATTTCTTTTCTGTTTCTTTAAGCTGCATTATTTATTTGAAATCTTTCTGTTTCCTTGATGCAGACACTCAATACTGCATTTTAGTGAATTTGCCTCTTAGTATTCCATTTGCTGTATCTCAAAGATCTGGTAGGTTGTATTTCCATTTTCATTTGTTTCAAGGCAGTTTTAAATTTCTTCATTGCCTCCTTGGTAAGTGTTAAGAACATGTTTAATTTCCATATATTTTTACACTTTCTCTCTTTTTTTTTTTTGGTACTTGGGATTGAACTCACGACTTCACGCTTGCCAGGTAGGCACTTATGCCATTGAGCTAAATCCCCAGCCCAATGTTTCAATTTCTAAAGTTTCTTATGTTGTTGATTTCTGGGTTTGTTCCTTTGTAGTTGCAGAGGACATGTGATAGAATCGCTCTTTACTTTTTTTATTTTTTTTTGGTTTTGTCTTTTTGAAAAGGGTTTCACTATGTAGTTCAGGCTGGCCTTCAACTCATTTTGTAGCCCAGGCTGGCCTGGAACTTGGAGCAATCCTGCTGCCTCAAGCGTCCTGAATGCTGAAATTATAGCTGTGTACCACCACATCTGGCTGCTATGGTTTCGATTTATTTTTAATTTGTTGGTCTTTGTTTTGTGACTTAACATGAAGCCTGTCCCACATGCTGTCTGGTGAGGACAGTGACTTCTGCTGCTGCTGGTCGAGCTGTGCTGTGAGTCTCCTAGTCTGCCGGATCTCGAGTTTGCCACAGCATTCTTTTGTCGATGCTTTTAGTCTGGACCGTGTGATGGCTGATGGAAGTGAGGTATCAAAGTCCCCAACTATAAGGTTTACTTTATGTGATTGGTGCTCCAGCATTGGGTGCATGTGGGTACATAATTGATATTCTTCGTGTTGGATTGATCAGTTTGCCATTATATTGTGATTTCTGTCTCTTGCGGTTCTGGACTGAAAAGTCCGTCTGACGGTAAGATAGCTGCTTCTGCTTGTGTCTGACTTCCATTCATAACTGCCGGCCGCCTCTGCACTTCCAGTCTCAGGTCTTTGCTGGTGTATTGGGTTCCTTGTCAGCGGCCCATCCCTAGTTACTGTTAGTATCCTTTCAGCCACACTGTCTCTTTGTTAGGAAATTGGACCTGTTCTTATGTTCAAGGTTACTATTCATAAGTGCAGATTTCTTCCTGTCATTTTGTTGTTTTCTGATTTTTGTGTGTGTGTGTGTGTATCTTCTTTGTTCCTTTGGGTTTTTTTATTTTTGTGGTTTGATGGTTCTCTGCAGTGATAAAGCTGATTCTCTCACTGTGGTGTCTGCTGTACGGGTGAGCAGTGTGTTTTATTCTCTCATGTTGGTTGTCATGTTGGCAGTTTACATCCTTTTGCTGCCACTGTGGGGCCCCTTTAACCATTTATTATAGAAATGCTCTACTGATAATGAATTCCCTAAGTTTGCTTGTCTTGGGAAGTCGTTATTTCTTCTTAATTTTGAAAAGATAGCTTTGCTGGGTATATTTATTGGCAGCTTTCCCCCCCTCCTTTTTGAAATTAGAGCTAAGCATGGTGGCGCATGCCTGTAATCTCAGCACACAGGGGCCTGAGGTGGGAGGATCCCTGGGAGTTTGAGACCATCCTGGGTTACATTGTGAGTTCAAGGCTGACCTGGAGCTCACAAAGTCAAAAAAGAAAAAGAAGGCCCCCCCAAAATGTTAAATGTGTCATCTCTCATCTGTGACATTTCTGTTCAGAAATCTGCTGATAATCTAATGGAGCTCTCTTATGTGTAACGTGGTACTTAGGTCCTATGCTTTTTAGAATTCTCTATTGGGGACTTTGATGGTTTGGAACGTGCAGTAGAGGGCCTATTCAGATCTGTTCTAGGGGTTCATTGACCCTGCTAGACCTGGGTGATCAGTTCCAAGGTTTGTAAAGTTTTTATTGAGTAGATTTTCTGTGCTTTGCCTCCTCTTTTTAAGATAACCTTAATGCCAGTCTTTGTTAATAGTGTCTCATAGGTTCAGTAGGGTTTACTTGCTCTTCTGTGGTTTTTATTTTTTTCTGAGTTGTTTCAAGTTCAGAAATTCTTCAGTATAGTCGGTGGTAGAAGCTCTGAGTTGTATTTATTTTTAGCTAATTGAATTGCTGAGCTCCAAGTTTTTTCCTGCTTTTTTTATTTTAAAGAGAATGAAACAGAACAATGGGAATGATACTGGATTTCAAAAACAAGACAGTAGGAAATCATAGTTACTATAATGCACAGTGTTGTCCTCTAAATAGATACCGAGACCACCAGACGCAGGCATGCAAAGCAGGCACCAAGTTGTCTCTTCAGTTACCATCATGTCAGCAGTTTCAGGTGTATGACTGAGTGACTTCTAATTCGTTTTGTGCCTGCCTAATTTGTATCCTCTGGACTTGTTCTGGGTGGGCTAGAGGACTGAGATTGCACCCTGCTCCTTCGTGCTCTGATCTGAGGTTCATGGTGCCTCTCACTGATATTTCTCCACGGCCAGTGGCGAGGCCTGGGTGGCTGGCGTGGCCTCCTCACCTCTGGCCACAGAGGTCAGCCCACCTGGGGGCGTAGCCTCCCTTTCTCTGGGACCTCAGTGGCTCGCTCACTGGAGGGCGTGGCCTCCAGGTGGCAGGCTGTGGGCTCACTAGATGGATGGCTGTTTCTTTCTAGTGAATTGGCCATTACGTTCTAAAGTTACAAAATGGCCAACAAACTATAGAAAGACACCAGTTTAGGCTCCTACTTGAAGCCAACAGCTTCAGAAGACTGCTGGCCTTGATTCAGGGCCGTGATCCAAGTTTTTTTAGTACCTGTCTGTTTCTGCTGGATTTCTCATTCCAGTCGTGAATTGTTTTCCTTCTTTTGTTGAATGTTCTGTTTGTAGGCTCTTCCAAGTCAGGTTTCTTACTGAATTGCTGTTTGGGCGTTTCTTAGGTTTCTCTACTGTGGGACCTGTGTTGGAGATCAGTGTGTTCTGTTGGGGTGTCATATTTCATGATTCCTGGCCTATCCAAGCTCCTGTGGCTGTGCATTATTGTCTGCCCTTGGGGCACAGCAGTCCCCTCTTCTGACTCCATGGATCAGTTTGTTAGGGAGGGTTTTTTCCTGTAGATGCATCGTTGGTCGGGTGTGGTGCTTTGCTTTGGTCCTGAATGGGCACGTGCCTGGAATCTCCATGCAGATTCCTGGCTGTTGCACTCAGTGTGGCATTTGTGAGCATCTCAGTGGAGACCCGGTGCTGTTGTAGTTGTGGGACTTTGCAGTGGGTGGAGGTGGTTGGATGTGTTGTTTGCTGAATGTCAGTTTCACCTCAGACAGTGACCTGTAGGGGAGAGGCCTCAGCCTTGCCAGGGCAGATGCTCCTGCTGGTGGGGCCCTCCCCTGGGATGGCTGTGGATTGTGGCAGGTGTGTCCCGTGTTCTGCAGTGGTGAGTGCTGCTTGGGGGATGGGCTCCAGCCCCAGGGCCTGGAGTCCTTGGCTCTTCTGCTGATGGGGCAACATCTCCTGGGGCAGTGATCACTGTTCCCCTGTGTGGGCCCCTGCCTGGCCTGAGTGCTGGGATCCCTGTTGTGTGGTTGGATCCCCGTTGGGCTCCTGAGGCGAGGTGTTCTGTGAGAGGGTAGCAGAATGCAGGGGCAGGCTCCTGCCTCATAGGTAGCAGGGGCTGGACAGTGACTCCATTCACAGGGTGGCACCTTGCCCAAACTGATAGATCTGGGGATGGGAATGGGAGACAGGGTGAGTGCCTGTCACTGACAGAGCTGCTTGCCTCCACCTGTGATGACCGGGCTTCCCCTGGTGGTGACAGAGTCTGCTAAGCTGTCCTGTGTCAAGGTCTCCAGCAGTGGCTGAGCTCACATGGGGCTTGCTCTGCCCCCTCCACCCCTCTCTCCTCTGCTGACCACTGCCTCTCCCCGTGAAGTGCGGTCTTCATGCATTCACTCTCTGTGGTCTTCTTTGCATAGGAGGCAGGCGCCAGGCACCTCTGTCTGCCTATCTTGGCGTTCTCCAGATTCAGGGTTATTTCTGAATGTGAGGCCTGAGAGTCCCAGCTGCACAGCAAGCCAACTCTTCCCTCAACTGCATTTCCTCCACAGGGACAGGGAGCTTCCGGTGACCGAACCGAACCCTGTGTTTGGGTGACAGTGACCGAACCAGGCAATCCCTATTTGGTCTCTACTTAGTTTTTTTTTTTCCCTCATCTAAACCTCAGCAATTTACAGCTTGTCAGGTAATTGTCACTCATTCTGATTCAATTTAATAATAGAGTGTAAGCTATTTTATTAGGGTTAAACCAAATTAAAATTCTTGCCCAAGAGCAAGGCAACTTTGAAACATGCCTAGGTTGGATGAGCCAGTGGAATGGGTTCCCCAGCCTGGGGTGGGCAGGATCTGTGTGTGACCTTCAGTCACCTGGCACTGCTCCAGGCTGGGTGCTTCAGCTCGGGAGCTGCTCCTGCTTCCCAGGAGTGCGGGGCACCCTGTCTGAAGTCCATTTGGGTTTAAACTCTTGCAAACGCTGAGCTGGTAGGTTTGGTCTGCTTCATCAGTTTATTAAAAAAAAAAGAAAAGAAAAATCCAGTATCATACAGTTTTTTCTTTCATAATTATTAAATGTTTACTTGTATTGGAAATCCATGTGTTAATGAGGTGGTCTTTGGAGGAAGAGTGGAGCTTCAGTGGTGCGCCTGAAAAGAATCATCATCCCGTGCCCTTCGCCTTGGAGTTTTCCCAGCCTGGGCAGTGAGCAGCAGAAGGTTGAGGTGGGCAGGACAGACTCGGCTCAGCAGGACCCTGGAGGTGCACAGCGCCTCGCACCTTCCCGGGCAGCACAGGTCTGGAAGATGTTTGTGGCAGTTGATGATCTAGATGGGAGTGCACTGCTTTTAAAACAGTCCAGTTCTGGAATCCTGGTAGGTGTTTCCGTACTTGTCTCCTGCAGAGACGTGAGCTGAACAGCCATTCTCCACAGCAGTACCTTCCTGACTGCAGCACAGGATGTGGCACAGAAGTAGCAGAGCAAGGGACAGCCTTGCTTCCCATACTGCCCTCCCCCCACCCTGGCTCCTGGGCTGGTGGCAGAGTCTCAACTTGGGACAGGAGTGGGAAACAGAGAGCCAGTGTCCCAGCACCAGGAGAGCTGGCCCTGGCTGGAGGCTGCGGCCCAGGCGCATACTCCACCTTGGTGCTGGTGCAAAACTGGTTCCTCCAGCCCCAGTGTCCAGGCCACCAGGAGGGCAGGTGAGCTCGGTGGCTCTGGGCTCTGGCTTGACCCCAGCCCCAGGCCAAGGAGTCCTTAATCCCCAGTCCTAGGGTCCTGGCAAGTATGTGGCTCTTCCCAGGGTTAACATCTTTATCCATAAAACTCAAGACTCACAGCGCCTGTGTCGTGGGGTCTCTGTGAAGGTTGTGTTTATCGGTGTATGGAAAGGCCGAAGGTCACGCCAGTTCCCCCAGGAAAACCCAAGGCATCTGATTTTCTTTTCAGGACTCTAGGGAGGTTCATGTTACACCGAGGATACCAGCTGTATATTTGCAAGGAACACGTGTTTACGTTTTTAAGGATGCAAACCTGAATTCTTTTTTTTCCTTTTTTCCAGGGGATGCAGAGAGCGACTAATGTCACATACCAAGCCCACCATGTCAGCAGAAACAAGCGGGGTCAGGTGGTGGGCACACGCGGTGGCTTCCGAGGGTGCACGGTTTGGCTGACAGGTATGGCCAATAGGTGCGAGGTGTGTTCTGCACAGGGTCCCACTCCCCACGGTCAATGCAGTCGGGATGTGCTGCTGACCTGCACTAATAAAAATAAAAACAAACCTTAAGTACAGAAGAGCAATGCTTACAGGCAGCACTGGGCTGTAGGGTTCCGCTGCTTGACTTTCGAGCTCTGTTCTCATAATTGGAATAAAGACAACATGTAACTGATGTGGTTGCTGAGTTGTGACACATTCCTTTCTGGTCATTCCTTGTCTTTTTGTGATTTCAGGTAAGTGAAGAAAACCCAGAATGTATCTTAAAATGACTCTTCAGTAAATACTACACTAAATTAAACTTTGACTGCAATGTGACCCTGATTCTGCTTGAAGAAGCCAATAGCGTAAACTGTGTGGGGAGAAAGGGTGAGGAACCAGGGAGTCCTGCAGGTGGTGTCTTTCAGTTCTCCCGTCATCTCCTGCAATAGTTTTCCCAGGACCTCCTCCTGGGCTTAGCTCCTTCTGGGCCACAGCAACAGTAGGCTGGGAGGAGGGTGGATTGACCCCGAGTTGGGGGAGAAGCTGAAAAAATGTTTCATCCTTTCGCATATAGAAATCATACCCAAAATTCTTCCAGGTTGCCCACTACCATTTGATACCAGTTTATCTCATCTGCAGCAGCATAGGACAGGCTTTGCTTTCTAGACGCTTTGTCAGCCCTGGATATGGCCAGTCCTAAGAAATCGGTGCCAATTGTCAGAAACAATAATCTGTTTTTAAACTTACATGATGCAGACAGGGCTGTTTGTTTTGCTGTGAAAGACGGCCTCGAAAGCTGTGCATGGTGGTTCACACCTGCAATTCCAGCACACCTGAGAGGCTGAGGCAGGAGAACGGCAAGTTGTGGAGTTCAGCCGGGGTAACTCAGTGACTCAGCCAGACCCTGTCTTGTGAAATAAGAAGGGGCTTGGGATGTTGTGCAGTGTGACGGCCCAGGGCTCAGTCCCTGGTGGCGCACACAGAAAGGGATGCAGAAGACCCTCATCTTTCCCGTGGCCTCATTCTTTCTTCTGTCTAGATTGGTAAGTTGTTGCTTTTCTGTTGCCCAGGGTTGGAGCACTTGTATTCTGTTCTAATATCTTACGTTTCTGTAGTTGTTCATATTTCAGTTGTGTAAGTAAATTGATTCAGTAGTCACAATCTGTTCTTTTACTAAGGCAAGTTCACTCATGAGACCTTTTATTTCAGTCAGGTCTCATGGTTTATTTGTTCAGTTGATTGGTTGATGCTGGCAACTGAACCCAGGGCCTTGTACATGATAGGCAAGCATTCTGCCACTGAGCTACACTGAACCCTGCAGTCTCCCTGCCTCAGCTTCCTGAGTGGCTGAGATGGATGCCCACCTGCCCAGGAGCTTTCCGTTTTCCATTTGATACCTCTTCCTCGTTTCCTTTTAGAAGTTTGGCTTTCTCCTGGGAGTCCCCCATTTGCAGTTGTTTTCTGTGTGTTTTGTGTATCATGTCGTCCCTGTATATGCCCTGGTTAGGAGGACCCTTTTCTGGGGACCCTCGGCCAGCCCTGTCCTGTGTCAGGTTTCCACTTCCTCAGGGTCTGTTCTGTGGACACCTCAGGAGTGGCGTCATACATTCCTGGGCCTTGTCTTTCATAAGTAGTGGCAAGGTTGTGTTTTCATTATGACCCCATTTCGTGTCATCATGAACATTTTGTAAGAGAGTGGGGTTTAGTTCTTGAGATTGCATGGTATCTGAAGGTTCATTTGGGGGTATGGATCTGTACATGTTGGATAATCTGTTTTCTGGTATATTCTATCTGTCTTCTCACTAATGATTCTGAGGGCTGTCGATGTGACTTTGGGGATTTGCTTTTGGTCTGGGCTGTCATAGTCTTCAGTTCCTCTCCTGCCCCAGGGTTCCCTTCCTGCCTGGTGGCTGGCTTGGCCGTCCAAACCCCGAGGTGGACTGTGGTTTCTGCTTCAGATGGAGCAGGCCCCGCGAGAACAGTGCTTTGCTGTATCTGGGGCTCTTTGCTCTACCTGTGTCAGAGCACACGTGGAGATTTTCCATATGTGCTATGAAAATTTGTGGTCAAAACTCACGAGAAATGAACGGGTATCCTATGACTGGGTCTTCCTGGAATTTTATTTTGTTTCACTTTATGTATTTTTGGTCTTTTGGAGAGGATCTTGCTATGCTGTTCAGGCTGGCCTTGAACTCATTTTGTAGCCCAGGCTGGCCTCGGATTCACAGTGATCCTCCTGCCCCAGCTTCCCGAGTGCTGGGATTACAGACTCTAGCCACCATGCCTGTCCCAGTGGGTTTTGTAACAGTCCACTTTGCTTATATAGTAATTGTTACTGACTGTACTGTACCGTGTAGTCTTGTAGTTTTATGTTCTGTGGTACGTCACAGTACTGTGTGTAAGAGTTATACAGATAAAAGCAGAGTCATCCAGGCGTTCCCTTTGACAGTTTCTCTGTTCTGAGTATTGTAATATACAGACTGTATCCCCTAGTTAGCGACCTGGTCTCGAACCAGAACTCTGTCCTTGACAAGGACACTAGAAATGTTAAGGGGACCAAGTGAGTGCAGTGCCCAGCTGAGTAAGGTGCTGAATTAGGTCATTGCTCTCCATGCTCATCAGTAACATCTTGGTGCCCTGGGTGTAGACACAGATATCCCAGAGGAGTCACCAGAGCAGGTGCTCCTGGCTGTTTCCTGGGTGACGGGGGAGGCGCTTGTGTTTCTGGGCGAGGAGGCTGTGAGTGGTGGCTGGGACTCAGCCCACTCCCTATTCTGGGTCCCTGTGCTGGGAGTCATCGCTCTGCACCATCCTGCCGCAGGCCTATCGGGGGCAGGGAAGACCACAGTGAGCATGGCCCTGGAGGAGCACCTGGTCTGCCACGGCATCCCGTGCTACACCCTGGATGGCGACAACATTCGCCAGGGGCTCAACAAGAACCTGGGCTTCAGCCCCGAGGACCGGGAGGAGAACGTGCGGCGCATCGCCGAGGTGGCCAAGCTGTTCGCGGACGCGGGCTTGGTGTGCATCACCAGCTTCATCTCGCCTTACATGCAGGTGCGCGGGCTGCGGGCAGGGCCGGAGATGAGACCTGGGGTGTCCAAGCTGAAACAACCCGGATGTTTCCACGCTGAGACTTCCTGAGTGATTCCAGCTCCCGAGAAATCTGCTAGTAAAAAACTCAGAAGTGTAACAGGGTTGAACTCAAGGCAGGGGGCCAAGTGATTTCAAGCTGGACTTTTTCGTTCAGTAAACCTGTATCTGGTGAGAGCAGTGATAACAGGGTTTGGGCTCTGTGCAGAGCACGTCTAAACCCACGATATTTGTATTCAGATAAGCAATATGTATTTCTGTGGTCGTGTTTGTTCACTCATACGTATTTTTTGACTGCTTTTCTAACACCTCTGAACTTGGTATATTCTGTCTCCTCACTAATGATTCTGAGTGCTGTCGATGTGACTTGGTTCTGCATCTTGGTTCTGAAGCAAAACCCACCAGTTCCTGGGAGAGCAGTTTCTGTGTCCTGAGGCCGGAGAGAAGGAAGACAAGGGTGAGGATGGTGGACCAAAGAGAGGGCCGTTTGTGACAGTGGGGCTGTAGGAGTGTGGTGTCAGGCCTGGGCTAGGCTGGGGAGCTGCTGTCTGTGCAGGAGGATGGTGGGGGGCTCTGTGGCTCCCTTGCCCCATAGGAGTGACAGTTTGAGACCGTGATGCAAGATGCTGTCACGTGTTCGTGTGTCTGTGACGACCCTTGGGAGCCTGGCAGGAGGATGCCGTGGAGGTGGCATCCAGTTTGACAGTGGTGCCAGCTCTGCTGAGGAGAAGGAAGTGAGTTCAGGTGGCCGTGTGGGAACGGGAGCGATGGGATGCATTTGGGGCTCTTGTGCCCTGCAGGGAAGGTTTGGAGGAGCACCTGCCACAGCCTGAGAGGGCTGGGGCATGGTAGGAAGGACAAGATGAGAGGTCCATGCAGCCCGGAGGGACAGGAGTGTGCTTGTAGATTCTCTGTCCCATCACAGCCATGTTTGTTCATTCAGGCGAGGTGTTTTGGGTGCATCTGTATCTGGACGTTGGAACTTGGTTCTTAAAATCAGCCCAGTAGTCTAGGTACATTAACACAGCAGTGAGTACAAGTCCAGCACTTCAGCCTAGTGGGGCAGGTCTCTGGGGAGCTTAGCAGGATGACTTTGAGTTGCTTCCTCTTACCCTGGAACCAGGACAGTGTGACATGGAGCAGTTGGGCACTGATGCAAAGATCATCGATGTGGTTCGGATCAGAGGGGTGAGGCTGACCGGGAGGCAAGGGCGCAGACTGAGTTGGTTTCCTGTGTAGAATTAAAATCTGCAGCATGTGTGACCTCCATTAGAGGAACAGAAAGGAACCAGAATAACCCTCAAACGTGGTGAGTGGTGTTGTTACCCCTCGGTGTGGTCAGTGCACTTGACAGGAAATGCAGGCTTGGAGGAAAGAGAATGGACTCCACTTCGGATGTGTTAGCTCCCAATACCCGTGGGCCATCCAGGTGTTACAAGGGATTGGGAGAGTGCGTTTGCTACAGGAACGGGTGAGGCCCAAGCTTAGGTGTTGGGAGAGATGATGCAGCTTACAGTGTGAAGTCAGACGGTACAGTGCTCCAGGATGATGCAGTGGGCAGTGGGCTGGGGAGGTGATAGTGACATAGGAGGAGCCAGGCAGAGGGGATGTGCTGTAGCAAGAGCCCTATCACACTGCAGGGCGTTCAGCACAGGGAAACTTTCTGTGTGATATGTATCTTAGGCATGTTCCTCACTGCTGGGATACAATACCTGATACCCAAGGGTTAAAGGAGGAAAGGTTTATTTTAGCTAACAATTTGTAGAGGTTTCAGCCCATAGTTGGCTGGCTCCAAGGCAGAGTGACATGGCAGAGGGACCTGGTGGAGGAGAAGCAGTCCATGGCAGGGTAGGCAGGAGGCAGAGAGATCAGGAAAGGAGGGGGAGATAGAGGCTTGTAGGCCATACCCCCAGTGACTCATTCTACCAGGGTTCACCTCCCAACATCACACTCCGCTGAGGATCCATCAGTGGACTGATCCGCTGTGAGTATCCTGCCCCTGTGACCCAGTCACCACTCCAAAGCTCCACTAGGAGTGCATGAAGCTTTGGGGGGACATATAGCTATAAACCATTACAATTTATTAGTTTATTTATTTATTTTTTTGATGGATGAGATTGCCTTGTCCTTATTGCCAAGAGAAAAAGCCACTGGAGAGAGTGAGGCTTCAGCTTCAGGTAGAGTGGGGAGAAGGGGCCTCTGGGAAGGGAAGAGCTGGGATAGCACATGGTGGGGTGGTGGAGAGTGAGGTTGTGGGGATGTAGGTCAGTTTGCACAACAGAGAGCAGAATGAGAGGTTCCTGGCTGGACTTCCCTTTTTGAAATAGGTAAAGGTGGCCATCTGGTGAGAGTGGCTGATAGGTGTGGTCAGTCCGAGGAACCAGAGGGAGGTGGCAGAGGCTTGAGGGAAGGGAGAGGGCACGAGGGGATGGTGGGTACTTCAGGGACCGGCTGTGAGCATCTGGCCCTGTGCTCTGGTGTACCCACTTGCTTGAGGACAGGAAGAGGGACTACCCCCTGCAGGGTTTGAGCGAAGGCAGAAAGCAGGAAGGGTTGTCTTGGAAAGGACAAGGTGCCCTGGAGGATGGAGTGGTGAAGTAGGGATCAGAAGCTGTGCAGAAAAGTGGAGCTGAGGGCCAGAGGAGTGCGCTCGGCTTGTGTCTGGTCCTGGAGTGGGGAGCGAGCCAGCCCGGGAGCAGGGGCGCTGCTCTGTGAGGTTGCTTTCATGCCAGCAGAGGTAGAGCTGGGGAAGCTGCAGTCCAGCTGGATTCAAGCCCACGTTTCCCGTAGATTTAGGTGAGGTTTGTACCATCTGTGGTTCCTGCAGGGAACTCTGCAGGGTCCTGGATTTAGACCACAGTGTGGCTTTAAAAGTGACCGTGAAGAAGGAATGTTAAACTAATAGTGTCTTGGATTTATTTGTTTCAGCTTTCAGTTTATATTTTAAAGATATAAATGAGAATGCACCTGGCATGCTTCCCCCTAGCTTGTGTGAAGAGCACTTGTGCTTCCTGCTGGGTGGCTGTGTGGTCACTTTGTACTGTTGATTCCTGTGTTTTTTGTCTCTAAAGGACCGTAACAATGCCCGGCAGATCCATGAGGGCGCCAGCTTGCCATTTTTTGAAGTGTTCGTCGATGCACCTCTGTACGTTTGTGAACAGAGGGATGTCAAAGGGCTCTACAAGAAGGCACGAGCCGGAGAAATTAAAGGCAAGTGACACTTTCCTCCCAGGCTTCTTGGCGCAGTTTGCTGCCTGTCTCTGGGTCTGATGCTCCTTTCTAAGGATGGTCTTGGTGGCTTGGAGCTCCTCCCCACTGGCAGGCTTAGCCCGGGGGCCTGCTGGTCACTAGACAGAGCTGGGCCGTGCAGGTGGCAAAGCCTGCTCAGCTCAGCAGGCGGCTGACGTGAGATCACAGCTGTCACTGCACCGCACCTGGAAGTGTGGGGAGCTTTAGAGCTAGCAGGAAAAAAACACCTGCATTTGAAGCATCTCGATGGCCAGGAAACCTGCTGCTCATACATGCAGCACTTGCTGTCCCTGGTGTGTCCTGGGCAGCACTGTTGAGTTAGATTGGATGAGTACATTACCCATTCCACGAGCGCACATGCCTTGCTTCAGAGGGCCCGTCTCTCTCATTGCCCTTGGTGGCAGCTGTATTTGAGGTGGAGCCCAGGTTCCTTTCCACGAGGAAGAGGAGGGTGAGCTCAGGTGGCCGGTGGGTCTGTGCTGTCCTCTGTGCTCACTCCTTCTGTTCCTTACCCACCTGCGCACGGGGAGCTAAGGGTTTGAAGCCAGCCGGCCATGCTGTCTCCTTGGAGCTCCCTGTGAATCCGTCCTTTCCCAGTGGCGTCTGTTTGGTCAGCGGTGAGCACAGGAGCCTGAGTGCGTGAACCAGGGGCTGTGCAGGTGTCTTCTGATTCCAGTCCTGGTGCATTAGCATTAATGGAAACAGAGGACACGGCCACCTTGGGAAATCACAGTGGATGAGGGTCATTTCAGGGTCAGCGATTCCCTCAGGTCACTTAGCCTTAGCTGGGTTCCATTCCCTGAGCCCCTCTCCAGGACTGTGAGTTCTAGATTTTGGTGTTCAGTTTCTGGCCCTGAAAAGAGAAAAAGGTAAAAGGGGCAGGAAAATGCTTGTTGCTCTGGGCTTTTCTGTACCTGGACAGTGTAGCGAGTTACAACTTGGGGCAGACCCGCCAGTCATGGTGGCCCACCCCCCGCTGGCACCCTCATGCTACCTCCTGGGGGCTCCAAGGCGAGTGACACTGCCTTGCATCCCTTTCACCCCTAAAGCCGGCACTGGAGTGGGGAGGGGTGAGCTTTGCCCTCTGACTGGTGTCTCCCTTGGGTGGTGGCTGAGTTTTGAAGACCAAGTGATGAGCCCAGATTCTGAAGTCTGCACCTTTTATTGAAACTGTAACTGGCTGTGCTGCTTTGGCAAGGGTGGGTCAGTGAAGGGGAGATTGTGCTCCCAGCCGGAGGAGCTGCTATGGTCAGGACAGCAGGCTTTTTGTGTCTTTAAAATCAAGCATGCTGTGGCCGAAGCATGAAGGTGCAAGCTAGAATGACAAGGAAGGAAGTGGCCGCTCAACCGGCTTTTCTCTGTGCTTTGTGTTCGGTGCCTGGGGTGCAGAGGTTAGCGAGAGCTAGTCCGGTGTCCTTGGGACCGAGGCTGTGTTGTGTTGGTTTCTTCTTATTTTCTCAAGTGCAGCTGCATTCAGCAGAGACTTTGATAGAAGGTTCCTTAGGTTCATGTGTGTGAGTGTGAGTGAGTGAGTGTATGTGTGATTGGTTTTAGTTTTGTCCTGGTGCTAGAGGTCTTGATTAAAGGGTTGTTCAGTTTTTTGAAAAATTGTTTACTCTTCAACATGGTGCTCGTTGAGTTCCCTCTTGGTGCGTGGCGACGGTGGGTATCATGGAAGGGGTGGTGTTTGGGGAGCTCAGGCTTTTACAGATCTTTTGATGACATTTGCCAGACAGTAAATACATCCCCAGGCCAGCTGCTCTGACATCTTGGTCATTTTGTGAGGCCTCTCAAGTAGTTCTGTGTTATCGACTTGCCCGTTAGTGTTTTCCCCCAGCAAGTCTTTACCGGCACCACCTACAGGATAACTCAGCCAGGGGCAGAACTGTAGATTTCCATGTCAGGCCAGGGCTCTCACTATGGGGCCAGGGCCAGGTGGGTCCCCAGTGTGGGGCACGTGGGCACGGCCCATCCTGGTGCATACCTGTGCTTGAGAATCAGAGTGGAACAGTCTCCTAACCAGAAGATTTTTTATTAAAGCTGTTTTAATCTGTGACCTGTTACTAGCTACTCTTGGGAATACTGGTGATGTGGACATTTTTTCTTGCATTCAGGACTTCGGGTGATGCTTAGAAACAGCAATAGAAAAAGCATGAATGAGCTAATGAGTCAGTGTGGTAAATAAGATGTCTTTCAACACAAATCCACACAGGAGAAAGTGAAAGACAGAAATGTGAACAGAGGCTTCAAGAGCTTAAGTTTGCATGTACCGGGGACCAGGACCCCCTTTCCTGTGTCCCATTGGGGATCCTGACTCCTGTGACTAATGCAGCCCAGTGTGTTCCTTCAGAGGTGAAAAGAAGGTTTAAGTCGTAGTCTCCTGGGGAAGGAGTGTCCCGCCTGTCCTGAGTGCGAGTCGTAGCCCAGACGGAATGTGGTCAATTTTGGTGTCCACTGAGTCTTGCTCTCTGGAAACGAACTGTTGTCTGCTGCCTTTTAAAGGTTTCACTGGGATCGATTCAGAGTACGAGAAGCCGGAGGCCCCCGAGCTGGTGCTGAAGACGGACTCCTGCGACGTGAACGACTGCGTGCAGCAAGTGGTGGAGCTGCTGCAGGAGCGGGTGAGGGCTTGGGGCCTTGGACTGGTGGCACCTGTCTGTCAAACGCCTCATGGTGCCAGCGCTGTGTCTGTGTGTGTGTGTTCAGGTGTCCCAGTCCGTGTCACTTCAGGAAGCGTGGGAGTCAGGAGTACCTTGTTCATCACGTACGTTCCGAAGAGCTGTGGTCTGGCCATGGTTGTGGAGACCTGAAACTCCTGGTCTTAAGAGTTGTGAAGCTCCCCACATGCTCGGTGAAGCTCACTTCCCTGGATGTTTCAGGGGTGCCTGTGTCTTCCCAGTGACAACCGGCTGCGTCACAGTGCTGGGTTTTAGGGGGTGCCCTGGGGAGGAAGCGCCCTCTGGTGCTGGGTGGACAGGTGAGGAGGCTCAGGCTGTGGGGGCCAAGGGGGGCCATGTGTAGTGCACATTCTTCTCCACCCCTGCCCCACCACCTAGCCCCCTTCCTTGGCTCCTCAGCCGCCTGTTGCTTTGCTGTCACCCCTGCCTTGATCTTCGGGGAGTCCTGACTGCGGGCTGTGGAAGCTGGCCTCCTCGAGCCCCAGCGTCCAGTATATTAGACGCTGAAAGCATTTCCCAGGTCTGAATAGACTGTGAGTGTCCGGCTTCTGGATTTTCCATATTACCAAGTGTCTGCCGGGTACTTCCCTTGGGCCTTCCTTCCCAGTTGATTTCCTTTTCTGGATGTCTTCCCTGGGTAGACACAGTGGCACCTTATTTCACTGTGAAGGTTTTGTCCCAACTTTGTTTGGTCCTCAATACGCAAAGTGCACCAAGGTCCAAAGTGGCTAAGTTTGAGCAGTTGGGGATCTGGGTTGCTGTGCTGCCCACTGTGTCTCCTTGTGCCCCACTCTGCAGGGCTGGGCATGTCATCTAGGTGCTGGGTGGTGTTTCTGCCTCACCCAGCCTTGGGCAGAGGCCACGGCTGTGGCCAGCAGGTCCTAGGCCCTGGTGATCGGAGAGGAGCCAGCTGCGTTTCCAGCTGGGGGTTTACATTGTGAGAGACAAGAGCGAGTACTGAGGGCGTGTCACCTGGGGAAGCATCTCAGTGTGCCCAGCTCTGAGGAGGGACCGGGCAAGGAGTCTGGAAAGGCTTGATTACCCATCTTCTTCTTGGTTTTGCTGAACACCATGTTCTACTTGGCAGGTTTGTTCTCTGTCACCACCCTGCACCTCTGTACTCTGCTCATTCTCAGGGTGTCTTTCTGTAATGTGTACTTCACCCCAAACTCTGACTGACTTTCCCACGATTTGTAGAATTAAGGTGATTGGTGTTCAGGGTTCTTCATAGTTGGATTCCGAGCTGGACATTTTATTTATTGTCCTTACATCTTCCACCGCAGCTTCTGTCAACCCGTCTGTCCGTCCATCCATCCGTCTCTCTGTGTCTTTCTCTTTCCATTGTTGATCTTCATATCTAGAGTGCTGGTGACCACCTGTCTCCTGACTCGCCCCCAATTAATGACAGCAGGGTCACTGTCTGCGTCACAGCTGGCCACCTACCCCACTCACAGTGTGGGAGAGCATGTGGGTAAGGAGCTGATCCCCCCACTCGAGCACCCCCGTTGAAGGACGTGTGCAGGGCTGTATCTCTTAGTGACATGACTGTCCTGTGAGAGTGCTGGGAGGTCGCCTTGCTCCTGCACTGGCTCCCAGCCATGTCTGCTTGGGTCGCTGTGGTTTCCCAGGAGTCCTGTGTGTGGTGCTTTTTCTGCTGTCCGATTTTATTCACACAGTGACCGCTGGAGTGATTCAGAGAGGAGAAAAACTCACTGGTGCATTGTGTGGTCGTTCTGGTACACCTCAGCTTTTGTTCTCAGGACGTCTCCTGACATTTGAAGTTCAGGGAAATGGAATCTACTTCCAGAAAGGGGTGCTGGCTGCATTGGTTCAGCATAGGGAAGTTTACTTATGAAAAATTACTTGTTTTTACCCTAAAGCTGGGTGGTGACAGAGAGAAATGTCGGCACTCCCTGAATGCAGCGCTGTCTTTGGCTCCTTCCTCCTTGGGGCCAGAGATTGCACTTCTGTGCTTTCCTTGTAGGCGGTGCTACATCTTACAGTTAATGCAGGAGATTTAGTATCGCCCCACAGGCAGACGCAGCTGCAAACCCTGGGGGTGTGGGAATGAGTTAAGTAACAGAAATCCTAGCTGGGTGTGGTGGCGCATCCTAGTCATCCCAGCCTTCTGAGAGACTGAGGCAGGAGGATCACAAGTTCAGATGCAGCCTGGGCAACTAAGCAGTAGGGGTCTCATCCCAGGATGACTGTGTGAAGTGAACCTTGCAAGCACACCTCTTCCCTCCAGGGTAGCGCTGCCTTGTTATGATGGGTTCTCAGCACCCGCAGGTGCTGGCAGGTACTGGTCTGGTGTAGTGAGGGTTAAGGCGGAGGCTGCCTCCCACCCTGCAGGCCCCGCCAGGTCCCGTCACATCATTGGGATAGCCATGCGTGCTGAGCTCCTGTGCGCCCAGCTCTTCCTGTGTGTGAGGCCCTGGTCAGGTCCCAGAGCTGCACCACTGCATAGAGTCTATGTGGAGCCCGAGGGAGTGGGCCGGGACCCGGGGAGGGGAAACTGTGTCCCGGGGCAGTGGAGTCAGGAGCGGAGTGGGGGTGGATGTCAAAGGACCTTGCTAACTGCATACTCCAACAGAGGGTGACTCAGGGCTACAGGGCAAGGCGAGGCGGGTACTGAAGCTGGTGAACATTGAACCTGGTGGCTTTGGCACAGAGTTGGGCAGGACATTCAGGAGCAGATGTCCTTGCAGGGTTTATTTTCCTTGGTGGGGGGTGATAACGGGGATTGAACCCAGGGCCTTTGCATGGAGCTACGTCCCCAGTCCTTTCTTAATTTTGGTTTTGAGACAGGGTGTTGCTAAGTTTCTCAGGATGGGCTCAAACTTGGAATCCTCCTGCATCAGCTTCCCAGAGTGCTGTGGTGACAGAAGACACTGTCACGCCCAGGCTCCCAGAAATGTTCTTTGAGTCGGGTTGCTGAGGTCTTTGTGCAGGGTTCTGGTCTGGCTCTTGTTCTTAGACGTGTGTGTGTGTGTGTGTGTGTGTGTGTGTGGATGTGGCCCCTGGCTAGTGGCTTTCTTCTTTTTTCTCTTTTCCTCTCTTTTCTTTTCTCTTTTCATTTTCTTTTCTTTGCTCTTCCTTTTTCTTTCCTCTTTGGGTACAGGGATTTGAACTCAGGACCTTGAGCTTGCCAGGCAGGCACTGTGCCCCTGAGCTATGTCTCCAGCTTTCTTCTTAGAGTTTGACACAGGTGACTCCATTTTGATGCAGTGAACTGTCCTACCTCAGAAAGCTAAGTGGTTTCTCTAATGTTTATGTTTATTTGTAGCCTAAAAACTATATTGTAAACGGGTGACTTGGGGTATTGTCCCACTTACAATGAAAAGTTTTAAGTAAGTGAAAGTAGCCAGGTGAGGTGACACACTCAGGAGGCTGAGGGAGGAGCAGGGCCGTGAGTTTGACCCAATCTACCCAGAAGGGTGGTGGACGAAGCTGCCTGGGCCTGGTGCCCAGCGGTGCTGTGGAGAGAGGGCTCCTGCCAACCTCTGCGTGGTCCAAGGAGAACATGCACAGAGGGTGCTGTAGGGTGGTGATGGCTTTGGTTACCCCGGCACTGTACCGTAACCTCAGGGGCTGCCTTGCTGTCTTTCCTCCTGGCGGTGCGGTGTACTTGGGGCTGGTGACCTGGCCATTCGTGTGAAGACTGTGCTTGGCCTGGTTCTCTCCCTGCCCTCCCAGGTAGAGGGCAGCTGCAGTCGCCAGGCTCTGAACTGAAGTAACTTCCCAAGCCTCCAGTGGTCACTAGGTGGCCTGCTTGGATCGCACTTGAACTTGGCTGCTCAGGACAAGGGACCGGGCTCTCTACCAGTGGTTTTTAATTTAGAGTGACATTACAAGTACTGGTTTCAAATGTATCGGCATTTACCAGTTTTCTAGACGAGGTAAGGGCTTGTCTCTTTACGCATTGGTGGTTATGAGTGGATTTCATCTGTGCACCGGAACCTAGCCATGCGCGGAGCCTGGAGGACAGAGAGGGAAGAGTTACAGCAGATACAGATGAGCCCTGGGGTTCGAGTGCACTGAGCCGATTTGGCTCTGGAAAAAAATGCAGAGAAGTGTGTTTAATCCCGGGTCAAGGCCCTGGGGAAGACGGAGGTGGAGGGGCCTCCTCTGCGGCTGTGAACCTGCAGCCTCTGTGTGCGCACGGTTGCGGCCATGGCGTGGGTGCAGTTTTGGATTGTTTTTCATCCATCAGGCTAAAAAATAAAGGTTTGCAGCCCATGCAACTCTTTAAATTTACCATCTCACAGGGCTGATATTCAAATGTTTGTAGACTGATAGGCAGAACAGCTCACCCCTTGGTACTGGTGGCCTGTGACTTGTTGCCTGGGCCTTGCTCAGGACTTGGAGGGCAGCACAGAACCCCCTTTACCCTAAGGGCTGGAGCCTGAGCTCTTGAGAAGAGGGTGGAGCCAGGCACCTTGCCAGCACTCTGGGGAGGCAGCTCAGTGCAGTGGTCCTGGGCCCAACCTCCAGTTCCACCAAAATAAATAGCCAGGTTCGGTGGTGCGCGCCTGTAATCCCAGCGTTTGGGAGGCTGTGGCAGGAGGATCGCTGTGAGTTTGGCTCCAGCCTGGGCTATGTAGTGAGTTCAGGGCCAGCATGACCTGCATGGTGAAACCTTGTCTCAAAAAAACTAAAATAAATTAAAGAAAAAATAAAAAGGGAGAGGAGAGGTGAGATGTCTAGGGAGTGTGAAACTTTCTGTGGCCTGGCTTGTGCCGTGTTTTGTATTTTAAAGGAAATTTGTGGAAATAAAGGCTCCGTATACGTCAGGAAGAGAACAGTGTCTCTCAGAGCCGACCGATCCTGGCTGTGGAAGTCTGAGTGAGTCCCACACAGCATCGGCAGCTCAGGCGGTGGGGCCTTCACTGGCATCCAGCTCTCGCATCTTGCTTGGGGGTGATTTTTCATCTCTTGGATGTTCAGTGGTGGCTTTGGGAGTGGAGATGGTTTGTCCTTGAATGTGCTGGAAACTGGTGGGGTCCGCATTTCTAGGACTCCTCCATCTCCTGGGTGGACACCGAGTCCTTTATCCCTGCAGAGGCTCTGCCATGGACAGGGGTTTCTGGCACTCTGTGGGTGCTGCTGTGTGTGTGTGTGTGTGTGTGTGTGTGTGTGTGTGTGTGTGTGACTCTCAGAGACGCTGCTTGTCTTTTGAAAGGGAAGTTGATTAGCCACCTCTTCAATGCTTTTTTGGGCATCGGTGAGGCACCCGAAGAATCTGGTATCCAGATTATTAGGCTAAAATACACTTGGAAGTATTGCTTGGTGGGAATTTGAAAGGGGAAGAATTTTGCAAAGTGCTTATAGTGAAAAAATGATTTTTACTACAAAATAAAATATGAGCGATTGCCTCTCTTGTCTTGGAAAGAGAGTGAGTCATGCCTGTGTGTTGGTCCGGGTCAGGTAGTGCATGGTTAAACTTGCCTTCTTGCAGTTATCTGTGCACAAAGCACTGCACACATGGCTGGGGATTTAACTCAGTGGTATAAGCACCTGTCTGGCAAGCAAAAGGTCTCGAGTTCAATCCCCGGCACCAAAAAAAAAAAAAAGCACTGCATGTGATGATGTTGCCAGCTCACAGAATAAGCATTAGCTGCGTCATGTTCAGCCTGGTTATGTTGTTGGAGACACTTAGGTTTGCTCACAGGTCACAGCATTGGGTCTTAACTTGGAGGTATGGTTGGAAGGAAAAAGAAATTTTTTTTTTTGAGACAAGGTTTCATTATACACTTGAACTCAGTATGGAGCCCAGGCTGGCCTAGAGCTCAGGAACCCATGGTGATTCTCTTGCCTCAGCCTTCCAGGTACTGGGATTACAGGCATGTGCCACCACGCCTAGTCATAAATGGAAAAATATCTATAGAAAATTTTATTGTTTTGTAGTACTCTGTCTCTCTTTTCTGGGGGCTTCTGGGGATTGAATTCAGGGCCTTTGCACTGAGCTATATCCCTAGCCCCTTTTTTGTTTTTTACTTTGAGACAGGGTCTGGCTAAGTCTGTAAATTGCCCAGACTGGGCTTGGCTTCCCTCCTGCCACAGCCTCCCAGAGTGCTGGGACTTGGAGGTTCCTGCCTTGAGCACCACTCTTTGGGGAGTAGCATCGGGTATTGGGAGACTGCTGAGGGTGGAGGAGAAGGCGTGGAGCACACTGCTCCCAGGACCTGTGTGCAGCACCAGGGCAGGGGCTTGGGGAAGCAGCCACAAATGCCCCCGTGCATGGAGCAAAGGTGAAAAGATGAGTCTGCCCGGCGCATGCTTTTGATTCCCTGATTGGTGACATGAGAGCAAGAAAGCTCTGCCAGAGTTCTTGTCCTCACTGGAAATGGGGCTCTGCTCTTCGCTGGAGCCCCTGGGTCTCTGTTCCTGCACTGCATATGTCAGTGTTCGAGGTATGAAGGGTTGGAAGCAGGGGCAAGAGAAATCAATTCTTCGTGTTTCTCACCGCGGCAGTGTTGCAGAAGCTGGGCTGAGAAGTGCGAACTTCCTTGAGTAGAACATTCCGGCCTCATGGAAGTGAGGCCTCAGGCTCGCCCTTCACCAGCGTGCTGAGAGGTCGTGTACTGCCCAGTGGCCCTGGGAGTCACCGCTGCTTACCACAGTCATGAGAAGAGCTCGTGAACAGTTTGACCGACTGAATATTCGCTGTTTTAGTTTTCACCGGAGAAGCAGGAAAGGATAATTTCAAAACTGTGGATTGGGACCTCAGCTGGAATCCCAGCTCAGACATTTGCTTGCTCCTGATATGGCCTCTCGGAGAAGGCCCTGCTTTCCTGGCCCCAGTGGAAGGAGCAGGTGTCCTTGACGAGGCTGCGACTGTCTCCTGGGGAGCAGCCTGCCCTGGGCTGTGCATGGTGACACTGGCCCTGTGGAAGGTGCGTTCCCTGTTGTGGAATCCAGCACCTGGAGCCTTGTGCCAGGCTCCTGGCTGTGAGTCAGGTGCTCAGAAAGGACTGTTTCATTTCTTTTCTTTTTTCATTTTATAGAGGATAAAACAGAATAAAACCAATAAAAACAAACCAATGTAAAAGATACAGTATTTTAAAACATTACAAAATCAACAATAGTTACCATAATGCCTCTAGATGTCTTCAAAATAGCTGCAGATGCTTTTGGACATAGTAGAAATCAAACAGAACAGAACAGAATAGAAAAAATAAGAACAAAACAATGAATGCAATAAAGAACTTCAAAACAAGCCTATAGTAAATCCAGAATGGCTACCTTAGTGTATCTTGCTATCTTTGAAATAGCTGTTCCTGCAATCAGATTTGGCATAATCAAACAAAACAAAATAAAACCCAACCCAACAAAACAATGGAAACGATGTAGGACCTCCAAAACATGACCACAGGGACTCAACAATAGCTACAGCCCTCAGAAGGAGATCCCCCCTAGATGCCGCACTGTGTACTGCTGTCCTCTGAACCCATGATCAGACCACTGGCCCTAGACCTGCAATGTAAGTGAAATACCAGAGCACCACAGACATCCAACTGCGTTTCACCTCCATAACTGTCATCACAGCCTGTGTTTGTCTGGATAAGCCGGTGGCTCATGGAGGGAATGGGCGTGGGGTTAGGGTGGGGGTTGGTACTTTTTGTTTGCCAGCCCCTGCGCCGGAAGCGGCTGGGTTGTGTCTGGCCCAGTCTGGCAGCAGCCTGGGCGTGGTGCTGTTCCCAGACTGGGCTTGCTTGCTGTGTGGCTTTGTTCTCTCTACCCTCCCTCAGTCTGCAAATGGTGCTGACTCTCCAGGAGAGGCTGGGTTCTGTCAAGAACTGTTTCTCCAGCCAGGATGGTGGGAGTAAAGCTGACATAGTCTGTTAGGTTTCGTTTGTTTTTGAGTGCTTTTTGTCACGTCTGTTTGGGTCACCGCTTGTTTGCAGTCGCCTGCTTTTGCTGTGGAGTGTGGTGGAGGAGTGGATGCTTCCTCCTGCCTTGCGTGCTGTTGTGTGTGTCTGTTTGGTGTGTGAGGTTTTATTGGCTTGAGAGGAGAGGAGGAAGACATGGCATTCAGAGCCCTCTTGTGCAGGTTTGTTTTGCTTTGGGCAGTACTGGGGATTCAACCCAGGGAGCAGGAGGAGCTGCATCGCTCCTTTATATCTCCTTTTGTGCTAGAGTCTTGTTAGGATGCCTGGATGGCTTTGGCCTCCCGAGTGGCTGGGATTCCAGGTGCACTGCTGCTCCCTGCCAGTATAATTCCGTTAACGCTTTGAAATCACTTTCTTAACAAAAAGGAAAAAGGAAAGAAATGCCTTTCTTCATTAAGGTTCCCCATGGAGCTGTAGGTCAGTGAAGCAGACACTGAATTGTGCTCTTGTTGTCACAAAGGACATCGTTCCTGTGGATGCCTCTTACGAAGTCAAGGAGCTTTACGTGCCAGAGAACAAGCTGCACTTGGCGAAAACCGATGCGGAGTCATTGCCAGCACTTCAGATTAACAAGGTGAGTGCAGGGCTGTGGCTGCACCTTACTGCACTGGAGCCTGGCCTAGGGTGTGACCGCCCAGCGGCCTTCGAGGCTGGGGAGGGAGGGGGGTGCGGTGCATTTCCAGGGTGAAGCAGCATCCCACATCTCTGTGCCTTTCGTGAACTTCTAGTCAGAATATTTATTTATTGTGAAATATCGAAGGGAGGTTTAGTCAGGTTTTTACTGTAAGAGAAAGATTGAATTCTGCAATGTTAAGAAATACTAGTCCATGGTAATTAAAGCGATTTCTTTCCCCTTTAAACATGTTTCCTTATCTCCTGGCTTACTCATGCCTCTCCTTTTTGGGTAGTAATAATTCGATGGTATTTCCTAGCTCTAGTGGTGTCGTTAGGTATCTTCCCCAGTTAATTCTGATTTCATCTAGGGATGATGAGGATGGAAATTACAATTTATTTCTCAATCTTAGAAAATATTAAGTCAAAGACTTGTATAAGTTTTAGAAACAGATTAAGGAATGAGTGTATGGACCAGGAATTGGATTTCCCAGCTTTTCTTTTATGACAGTGAACTCAGAGCACCCGGAGGTGCCATGTTGCTAGCAGGACTTCCTGGGTGTGGAGGGGATAGTGCCTGCGGAGATCCCTGCTGAGGGCCGCGTGACAGAGGCCAGCGGGGACACGGGTGCAGGGCTCCATGGCCAGAGGGGCACTGAGGATGGGGCGGGGCAGTGTGCCGGTGAGCAAGCACTGTGCATACACACACAGACACAGAAGGAGCATGCATGAGTATAAATCAGCATCTTTCAGCTCTAAGACCCAGAAGGACAGCAGCTTTTCTAACCATGAATCTTCTCAGCGATTCCCAAAGGTGCCCAGTTGACCCTGCCACTTTGGGGCTCCTCGTGGGCCCAGGCTGGGGTTGTCGCTTCGGGATGCAGGAATTTGGGACTGGGGCGCCAACATCACCTGGTGTTGGATTCTAGCGAAGACCAGAGAGAGCCACTGTCGAGGGTTAGGAAGAATGCAGCAGAAGAGGGCTTGGAAGGGACCAGTGTGTCTCCAGGACCCGTGTTTCTGAGAGATGAGGCATGGCCTTCCTTGCTGCTCTCTGGTCTCCTAGGGGACACACTGGCTGGGGTGCCTGGGATTAGATAGGAGCTCAAGTTTTCCTGCATGGGACCCAGGCAGTGACGAGGATGTGCCCCATGCCCATTCTCAGAGGTTCTGGGGGGACATGCTGGGTGGCTGAAGATTCCAGAAATGAGCCTTAAGGAAATAAAGCACACTCTCTCTGTCATGGGCGAGAGACTGTTTTGGTAAAGGCTTCTTATTTAAGGCTTCCCTTGGTTTAGGGTGGTGTGTTTATCAAAATGCGGTTTCCAGACCTTGCTGGTCAGCATTATCTGGGCTCATGAGAGAAATATGAAAAGTCTCACAGAAAACTGACTTAACAAACTGAGCACGAAATATTCTTTATTTTGGCAAGCCTTCCTGGGGTATGTGATGCACAGAGTTTGAGAGCTGCTGGTATTGGGGAGGCTGTCCTTTGCAGAAGTGCTTCAAGGCCTAAATGTGGTAGATCCACACAGTGGAGTACTACTCAGCCACGAAGAAGCACACATCAGAGTCACTTGTAGGAAAATAGGTGGATCTTGATACTGTAGTGCTGAACGAAATCAGTTAGACACAGGACTATGAGTTGGTTTGTTTTATATGAGGAAGCCAATAAATAGCAAAATAAGAGAGCTGACAGGAAACGGGGGTAAGTAATAAGCCTAATGTTATTTAAACTTATGGAAACGGTTCTTTGTTAGGTTTGTATAATCATCCTTTTAATGCTTGTGCCCATTACTGCAGAATTCAGCTCTGCAGGCCTCTGGGGTTCCTGCTTGGGGATGCACAATCTGGACACCTGTCCCTGTCTCCTTCAGGTGGACATGCAGTGGGTGCAGGTGCTGGCTGAGGGCTGGGCCACCCCGCTGGGCGGCTTCATGAGGGAGCGTGAGTACCTGCAGTGCCTTCACTTCGACTGTCTCCTGGACGGTGAGCAGCGGGCGGTATTTGTTACTGTTCACAAAGAGCAGTGATGATTTCGCTTGGGGCATCGGTAGTGGACTGGGGGCTCTTCCTTCCACGTCCCCTGCCTGTTGGGATTTGTTGCCCTGGAGACAAGGGCTGAGGATGGGTTACAGAAGCTGGTACAACCTCCTTGCGCAGGGCCACCTGGTCGCTGTGAGAACTTGTCCTGTGGTACACGCCTGTGTGCACAGGCATGTGTGCCTGGAAGTCCGTGGTCCAGCCTCCCATAGGGGAGTCCTGGAGCTCTGTGTAAGAAGCCAGGTGGTCACACCCTTCCTGTTCTTTCACAACATTAAGAACCACGCCAAAGAAACTGACGCCAGTGTGTCATTATCCCAGTCCAGCTGCTTCTCTGTTAAGGTGTGTGCTGGCAGTGAGTGTCATGTATGCCGTAAAGACAGTGCTTTTGTTTTTTGTTTCTTTCTTTTTCTTTGACTCAGGGTCTCACTGTGTAGTTCAGGCTAGCCTTGAACTCACTTTGTAGCTCAGGCTGGCCTCAAACTTGGAGCAATCCTCTTGCTTCAGCCTCCTCAGTGCCAAGGGGAGTGCCAGGGAAACCTCCTGACACGTCACCAAGTTCCCCTGCCATCTGACTTCTGCAGGGGTGTTAGGAAACACAATTACTGATCATTGTCATGGAGAAACTTTGGAGAATGACACGTTCCCCTTTGATTTTCCCGCGGGAGTTTGTAGGGTCCCTGCACTGCTGCTCAGTGATGGCCCTAGACTTGTACTCATTTTATTTTCCTCTTGCACCGTGCCCTGTGGTGGTAGCTTTAGAAGTGGCCAGTTGTCAGTGCCACCTTCTGTCCAGAGGCCAATCCGTAATTCCCAAGCAGGGGGGTTTCCACAGGACGTGGATCCACAGTGCGTTCAAAAGGTGAACTGGTAAAAATGGCGAACCAGGTTTCTTCAGCTGGGCAGATTGTGATCGGAAGCTCTGCCTTGGTGTCCCTGGCAGGCTGTTTGGTTTGAAAGGCACTGCCCATGGTTACTTTTGTTTCCTGGCTAGTGATGGCTGATGTCGGTTTGATTCTAATGATGTTAACACAGTGGGAGGCATTTTTGCCTTTCTGTTGCAAGGATTCCCAGATAGACTAACTTAACAAACAGCTGTGTTATTCTGTTTCAGAAGGGTTGTGTTTTGTTGAAAAGGTCCCTAAACACTGTTTTTGTCTCCTCCTGCAGGGGCACACAGTGCACTCTTGGTAGTGTTAGTTGTAACCAGTTGATGCTTCCTTGTCAGAAGTTTTTTCTACTTTTGTGATTCTGTATAAAACTCTCTCCCCAGCTGGGAATGGTGGCGCATGCCTATATTCCCAGTGTTCTGGTAGGCAGAGGCAAGAGGATGACAAGTTTGAGCCCACCCTGTCTTAGTGACTTAGTGAGAGACTCTGTCTCAAAATTGAAAAAATAGAAAGGGCTGGAAATGTAGCTCAGTGTGAAGACCCTGGGTTTGATCCGCAGCACTGGAAAAAAGATAAATCTCCATAAGGACCATTTGGTGAGTTTCTGTGAGAATTCCTATACACTGGCCTGATTCTTGTAACTTTTGCTGTTTATTTCCTGTTCTTCACTTCCTTGGAGGTTGTAGTTTGTTCCTTGCCATGCCAGGCATTGAGTGGCTGCCTCTGCTGCTGGGCCCATCGACCTCTGCAGAGTGGGACTAAAGGGTGGCAGGGCCGAGCCTGCCGAGTCACCCATGCTGTCTCCCTGTCCCTTTGTGCCCAGGTGGTGTCATTAACTTGTCAGTGCCTATTGTCCTGACGGCCACTGAGGAGGACAAGGAGAGGTTGGACGGCTGCACGGCCTTTGCGCTGGTATATGAGGGCCGGCGCGTGGCCATTCTTCGCAACCCGGAGTTTTTCGAGCACCGGAAGGAGGAGCGCTGTGCCCGGCAGTGGGGAACCACGTGCAAGAGCCACCCCTACATCAAGGTCCTGCATGCGTCTCACCGCGGTTGCACTTGATTTGGCAGTGACACTGAGATGCGGACTCTGGGTGTCAGCACATCCGCTGGCCTTGTTAGCATTTGCAGGTGGCAGCTGGGTTTTAGATCAGTACAATGAGCGTATGATCCTGTCATTTCAGCCCAGATAAATACAGGGTCAGCTGGTATTTTTAATTTATTTAATTTTTGGTGCTGGGGACTGAACTCAGCCTTGCGCATGTTAAGTGTGTGCTTTAACACTGAGCTACACCCTCAGCCAGTAGCAAGTATTTAAAAACCATCTACTGTGTCCTGGGCTTGGAGCATGATGCTGGTATTTTGGAATACAGGGCTGGGACACGCTGGGCACAGTGCTCATGCTCTTGTACCCACAGGGGTCTGCGCCAGGGGTCTGGTCTGTGCTGGGCTTCAGCATTGAATTTCCAGTGGGAAGGCAGCAAGGTACAGCTAGTGTCCCGTGCGCCTCATTTACTAGCTGTGCGGTGTGTGGAAGTCAGCACTGAAGTCGGGTTTCTGTCAGTAGTATGGTGCATTAAAGCACTTTGCACTGGTGCATTGTGGGTGTGTAGACCCTGGGATGGGGGCGGGTGGAGGCTGGGCTTGTACACATTGGAAGAAGTGAGCATGGGAGGAATTTAAGGTAGTGTGGATGAATTTGTGGGTGAATTAGACAAAATTAGAGTTTGGATTTGCCTGTGATTGTGAATGATGCAGAAGTTCAGGGCTGCAGGATGGGGGTGGGGGTGACCCAGGTTATGCTACTGTTAATTAATATACAGCAACAGTAAAGAAAATGCTTCTATGACTTTAAAAGTCCTAACTATTCAGGTAGCTTTTTGTTTTTTTGCTATTTGTATGTAAATTTGCCAGTTGTTTCCAAGGCTGGAGAACTTAAAAGACATCTAATTCTAGTGAGGATGAGCCCGGTGGAGTTTGTTCGCTGTGCTATGGCGCCCAGATCACAGCTGTGTTTGGCTCGCATGAGGGGAACCTCCTTACCAGTGTTGACCTTGCTTTCTGTTTAGACTTGTTCTTTTCTTTTCCTCCCACTAGATGGTTATGGAACAGGGAGACTGGCTGATTGGAGGGGACCTTCAGGTCCTGGACCGGATCTACTGGAATGACGGTCTCGATCAGTATCGCCTCACTCCCACTGAGCTCAAGCAGAAGTTTAAAGACATGAACGCCGGTAAGACATGGACTTTCTGGGGAGAAAGCCCTGGACGTTTTCTTCATTGCCGACTGGGGGACATGGAGAGGCACCGCAGCAGTAAATAAAGCCCAGGCCGAGGTCCCGACACTGTGGGGGTTTGTGTTGTGTCATTGTAGTTCCAGCTCATGTTATTTTGCTCACAGTGTGGAGGTGGATGTGAATAACAAACGCCCATGTTGACACTCAGTAGAAACAGGGACCAGAACTTCTGTGAACAGTGCTCAGACAGCAGGCTTTGCAGCCCAGCACAGCGGCAGAGCTTCCGAGTGATTGGTCCGTCAGGCATTGTTGCCGTGGGTACCCAGAGCGGATGCTGGGAAATACACAGGAGCGGTGCGTATGGTAGAAAAGGCGGATGTGAGAAGGAGCGAGAGCTTGGGAGAGGAGGAGGAGTGGCTTTGATGAGATGGGAAGGCTTCATGCCGCGCTTGCGGTCCCCTCGTGCGCCCGCAGCCTTGATGCTGTGTCCTGCTGGCCTGAACTTCCTCGGAGGCTGAGGCTGAGGCTGAGCCCAAGCCCCTGGGGGCACTGGTCCCTGGGACCTGGGAGACCCCTGTAGAGCAGGGCTGCCCCAGCACTGTGGAGTACGGGCTTGTGGCTGGAAGAACGGGCTGTGCAGCTGCCTTGCAGGATGCCACCAGCCACGTGCTCTGCCGGTGCCCCGCAGTCCTGTTTCTGCAGAACCAGTGGGCCTCTGGAGCCCCCAGTGCGGCCCAGGCCAGACTCCCGACCTCTCCCCCAATGACTCCCAGAACCACCTGCTGGGTGTTGTGTAAAATTGAGATATAGTTCATGGGAGGGGGTGTGGTCGCTGGGAGTGGAGGCCTCTGCTACGTGTCAGTGGGAAGGGGAGCAGAGCAGCCCCTCTCCTTACTGCCGCTGCACTTTGCCCAAGTTTGAAGTCATGCGAGTTAAGACCCAGAGGCCTCCAGGGCCACACCCTGCATCTGCTCTGCCCTGTGTCCTCCTAGGTCCCAAAGCAGGAGTGTGGCCAGGCTGCGCGTCCCATAAGAGCAAGGCTCCTCTCCTTTCTGGCTGAGATGCTTGGGGCCCAGGCAAGCCTGCGTCAGGACTGACCTCACTTGGGCATGGCCCCTGGGCTGTGGCGTGGGGTCCAGGAGTCATCAGGGCGGACCTCTGTGGTGTAAGGGAAAGTGCTTCTGGGAAAGATTATCCTTCCTGACAGGAAACTGGTTTAGGAAGTGACAGTTCCCCCAACACAGGTGAAAGCCTCGGCCCTCGTTGCCCTGCCTTCTGCCCACGCTGTGCCTTCCTATGAGGGTGGCAGCACCATGGCCCCTGCAGCCTTCTGTGCCCACGAGCACCCTGCATACCCTGACCTGTGTCCTCCCTGGGACTCATCTGCTAGGGTTTCTTTTCCAGAGAAACAATACATATTCAAGTTATCTAAGACATGGAGTTGGCTCCTCCACAATGGACTTTAGCTCACGCACATTCCCTTGAGCACGGGGACCCGGGCATGTGTGAGACCACCTTGCTTCACTGTTCTTGGCCACTGTTGAGTTCCTACCTGGAACTGAAGCCCGTTAGTTGGTTGTTGGCACCACAGAGAGGTCTTACCATGAAGTTGTTGCTCCTAATTAGGACTTGAATGTTACATCTGTTTTGCAGTCTTCCTTGCAGGCCAAACATATTGAGTTGTTTGGAGAATTTGTTGCATAACGAATAATTTCAACTTTGTTTAAAGTAGCTGAGAGCCAGTTATTAGTCTCACATCAAACAGCAAAGATTCGTGGTGTTATTTTATTTAGTTTTCCATTTTAGACTGAGGCCAATAAGCAACAGACCAAGAAGTTTACTTTGTAGTTCTCACTCACACATAGGAAGTCAGTAACACATTGTCTAGTGCTTGTTCAAAGGAGAGAAAGCCAGGATCTTACTTATTTTTGCCGTGCTCTCTTTCTTACCTTTCCCTCCTGCCCTCATTGAAGAAGCCGTATTTCTATCACCCCACACAGGCTCTTGTCCTGAGCCAGAGCAGCATTAATTTAGCTGGCTCCCCTGAGACCCCTCTGAGGCTGAAGGGTGCAGGGTCTCTGGTACTCACACCTGTGCTTGATGTGAAGCACTTCCACATGTTGTCTTCTGGTTACTGCTGTGTGACCTGTCCCAGAGAGGAAGTATGAAGTCCTCTTGAGCCCAGTGAGAGCCTGGGGGTTGAATTTGGGAAGATTCTTGGTTTCTGCTGGTTACCACAGCAAGAGGGGAGAGGACGCATCATTTCCTTGGAGCTGCCCGTGGCAGGATGGTTGGACACCTCCGAGAGGGCGCTCTGTGCTGTGGGGTATGGGGCTAGTTCAGGTGAGTGGATGCTGGAGAGCGTCTTGGGCAGCGCCGGGGTCACTGCAGCAGAGCAACGAGGTGTCTGTGAAGCCAGTAGCTTTGACTGCAGATGGAAGCTGAGCTGGAGGTCGGGCAGGAGCACCTCTGTCTGTCCACGGTCCCAGCAGCAAGCAGATGGAATGCAGAGTGTCATCTCTATGTGGTGACAGCTCAGAAAGTGAGCACCGGGATGCATCAGGGGACTACAGAAGACCCCTCCTGCAGGGGACTTGACTGTGATCTCCTGTGGCTTCGATTTTTTCTTTAATGAGGGGGATTAAGAAGCCAGATGAAAGAGCAGCAGTTGTGGACCAGCAGGCCTAGGGCCAGGCAGACGATATGTCCATTTAGTCCCTACTGGTGTCTCCCTGCCAGCCTGCCTGGGGTCCTCTCAGGGAAGTGGAGCCATGGAGGAAGCTGGGAGGAGCCTGAGACTCTGACCTATGCAGTCCCCTGGCTGAGTCTGAGGTTTGCGGGTCACTGCTGCTCAGGGCCCTGCTTGGTGCCCTCGGGCATATGGGAGTGGATGGGGGGAGGCTGCAGGCAGAGGGTGGCACCTGCCTTCCCTGTGTCTGCTGTGACCCCCACTGTGGTGTGCAGGCTGTCCTGTGCCTCTGTCCAGCCCCGTGGCAGAGGACAGAGGAAGCTTTAGTGAAAATGTGTTCAGCAGCCTTCAGGGGATGGGCCTGCGCCCTCTCTCTCCTGGTGTCCGTCCTCACTGTCCAGCCAGATGGTTTTCTGGGAAACTTTTTCCATGGTTCCGCTTTGCCCTCGCAGGCCACCTGTACAAGGCAGATCCCGGGCCCTGTGCCTTCCATTGCCGGTGAGGCGTGTGATCTGTGCTTCTGGGATGTGGCTCTGCTCCCCCTGCCTTGTGCCGCCGGCTTGCAGGGTAGTGGATTTGCCTTTTGCTTTCTCCTAACGCAGCCTGTGTGTCTCTCAGGGGCGCAGATCTGGCTGTCAGTTCCGTAAATGCAGTAATAGCAACCCTTTTGGTTGTGCATGGTTGGGTTGGATGCTGCACACTGAGGGGACTGTGAGTTAATGCGGAGACCTCACCTACAAAGCCTGAACCCGGCCCCTTTTGGGAAGGCTGTGTCCTGGACCCCAGAGGTGTTGGGCTGTTTTTTTTTTTTTTTTTGCAGTGGGAGACCGAAATGGCAAAAAGAAATGGCAGTTGTGAGTGTCAGGATGTCATCATGTAGGGCCTCATCCAGTTCGGGCGCATGCCTGACGATTCCTCAGTATCCTGCCTACAGAGCAGTGCTAACCCCGGGTCCTGGGCGCTCCGGTTTACAGTCGCGGTTGCTATCACTGTGCTGGCTGCCTGGCCCGGCATCCGACTCCCGGGGGCGCCCCCTGGAGGCCGCAGGGCGCACTGCTGACTCGGGAACTTCTCTTTCCAGATGCTGTCTTTGCCTTCCAGTTGCGCAACCCTGTGCACAATGGCCACGCCCTGCTGATGCAGGACACGCATCGGCAGCTGCTGCAGCGCGGCTACCGGCGGCCTGTGCTCCTGTTGCACCCGCTGGGCGGCTGGACCAAGGACGATGACGTCCCCCTGATGTGGCGCATGAGGCAGCATGCTGCAGTGCTGGAGGAGGGGATCCTGAACCCTGAGTCCACTGTGGTGGCCATCTTCCCCTCCCCCATGATGTACGCCGGGCCCACCGAGGTAGGCTGCGTGTCAGGTTCCCGTGGGGCCGTGGTTGATGTCAGCAGTGCCCCGTGTCAGGGACGTGTTCCTGGCTGGCACTGCGACACAGCCTCTATGGGGAGGGGTTCCCACCGCGCTCTCAATGGTCTCGGTCCATGTGTGTGAGAGGGTGACGCAGGCCTGTTGTCACAGATGCAGCTCCAACAGTGCAGGTCCCCTAGGCATCTTTAACGGTCCTGGATCACTGTCCCGATGCACAGACCTGGGCTGGTTCTTGCCTCGTCCGAGTTATGTAGCGGTACAGGTCTTCCCGTGGGAAGTGAAGCACGCTGCTGTGTCTGTCAGCTCTCTGTTCCTATGAAGAATGCTGCAGGTATTCTGCTCTTCCTGGGAGCTTCAGTCCACCGTCCGTGGCTTTTGCGTTTGAGTCCGTGGCACTGCAGTACCTCACAGGGGAAGCGCAGAGCTGGTACCCTCCTGGCCAACAAGTGAGAGAAGAGGAGGGGTGGGTCCCTTTCTTTCTTTTTTTTTCTTTTAAAGAGGGTAAAACAAACCATAACAAAACAGAGCAAAGCAGATCAGAAGAAAACACTGTAGTGACACAGATTTTAAAGCCAGACAACTGGAAGTCAACAGTCCTATAATGTCTCTTGTTTTCTTCTAAGTAGTTGTCTATATCTTCACACACAATGAATTCATACAAAACAAAAAAAAAGTATAAAACTGATTAGAATAGAGCAATGAAGGCATTGCAGGCCTTCAAAACCAGATGATAGGAAAATCAACAATGGCTACCGAAATGTCTCTTGTTCTCTTCAAGACAGCTGTCCACACCTTCATGTATGTTGAAATTAAACTATACAAAACAGATTAAAACCACTGAACAAAGAATAAAAGCATTACTGGATTTCACAGCATGATGATACAGAATCAGCAATGGATACCATAATGTTTCTTTTTCTTCAAAGCAGCTGTTCATTTCATCACTCATAATATGTAATGGATTCTCATAAATTGGTAAGGGAAAGTTCTACACATGTATAAATCTCTACATGTATATCCATCCTTTCTGTATTAGAGGGAAAAACAAAACTAAACAAAACAAATTGCTAGAAGAATAAGAAACAAAAAAGACAAATAAAAACAATACTAAGAGCCCAAAATAATGGTTATATAGGCCCTCAAAACAAGGTGGTAGAAACATAACTAAGGTTGTTATTTTATATAATGATCTTCAAAAGCGTTCCTCAGATCACCAGACACAAACATGCAGAAATGACCCAATCCTATGAATGTTAACTATTTCCTTCCAAGGGGCCCCCTTTTCAAGGCCACACCCCCAAGGGGCCAGCAGCCCTCCCACTGGCTCCACCTCTGATGAAAAGCCCCACCTTCCCAGGCTCTTGCTTCCTCCTGTGGCCTCCAGGGCTTCCGTCCACTCCAGCCTGGGGAGCTAGAGAACTCCCTGGAGCGGTCCCTACCTGGGGCAGAGTCCAGGGAGGAATCAGACTCGCTTCTTGCTGTGAGGGAGAGGGTTTCTGTCTGGGCGCTGCCCTGTGGTCCCGCGGAGCACTTGCCATCCTTGTGTCCTCATGAGGAGAAGAGGGCATAAACTAATTTTAGGTTCAAGACAGACGAGGCTTTCAAAAATGTTTGTTGAGGGAATGAATCAGTCAGTGACCTCAGAAGCAGTGGGTGGGAAATTCCAGCCAGCTGCCGGTTGAGGTTTCAAGATAAAGAGTGGAATTTATATTATTGCTTCATTCCTTTCCATCCTGGCCTTTCAGGGGGATCATGTCACCGAGATCCATCTGAGGGCGATCTAAGCCATTTACTCGTACAAACTCTGTGACATCTTATCTCCCATCCCCAGATCTTATAGATTTAAAGCCCTAAAGTTTTTAAATGGGTGTTGTGTAGTTTGCTGACTCTTTATCCCAGATTGGAACTTAGTTTTAGTATAGCATACTTCGTTATCTTTTTATGCTAGAAAATTTAACAGTGACAAGCTTGTGTGGAGGGACAGGCCTGTCGTCCCAGTACTGTGGAGGCTGAGACAGGAGGACCACATGGAGCACAGCTCAGGCAATTTAGTGACTTGGCATGACCCTGTCTCAAAATAGAAAATAAGAAAGAGCTGGTGATGCAGCTCAGTGTGAAGGCCCGGAGTTCCATCCCCAGGACCACAAAACAAAGCAGGAACAAAACAGTCAAAAGAAGATGAAAGTTCTGTGTGGTGTCTTCTTTTAGGATCAGCTGCATAATGTATGTAAGGCACCGAAACTCCCTGCCTTCCTCTGCCCCTTGGTCCTCATGAGACCTGGCCAGTGGTAGCCCCGCACTTAGTACCTGCCCTTCAGTTCTGACATCTCAGAGAGGAACTTTTTGGAAATAAAGTAACGATTTTGTTCCAGTAGTTCCTCCTGGTTTCTGTCGTGGAGTCATTTGTTGTGAAGTTCTGAGTTATGGACGGATGTTTCTGAATGCAGGAAGGACCCATGTTGGGGCCGTTTTCTCAGATGCCACTGTGCCTTGCCCTCCACAGTGTGCTGGCTGTCACAGGACCTGCCCTGGCCCCTGCTTCGCCTCTGTCACCACCCTCAAGCAGGATCTGTCAGTGAGGGCGAAGGAAGATGGTTGTGGGGGCTCCAGGCTTGGGTCTGGGCCCAGCTCGCTACTGGCGGGTTCACGATTTCCCGTTAGCCTTGCTCAGATGTCTCTGGTCTCTACTTGTGTGCACATTAAGTGCTTGTCAGAAGGAAGCACACCCAGGACTAGATACTGTGACCAGTTTCTAATTTGTCTTACTTTATTTTCACTTTATATTGCATTCTGAGTGGGAAGAAGTACACACTTTGTAAGTTCAGTGAGATTCTCCCAGTTGGACATAAGCATGCAACCAACACCTGTATTGGAAAACACAGAAACTTCCGTCAGTGCCAGAGGTCTGTCTTGGCTCCCGCCGTTTCCCACCACCCTGAGCCTTATGCACTGGTGCGTCCTGTGGGACCCAAAGCCAGCACTCGGATTCAGCCTGGAGAGCTCTCATGGTCCCCACTTGTGGAAGGGAAGAGGAAGGGGGTGAGACTGGGTGAAGGGAGAAGCTGAACAGCTTGGTTGCAGTGGAAGCCTCAGTTTACCCCTCAGGTGGTTCTGAAAGTGGCATCTATAATGTCTGAGGGTTGCCAGTGTCCTGTGAAAGGGGGTGCACGTCAGACCTCCTGTGTCCATGCATTTCTGAGCACACATCTGTTGCCTGCAGCAGGAGCAGAGGCCCTGGGCCCTGGGCTGTGCATTAGCCCTGTGGGGCAGGCGGTGCCTAGCTGGCTCCCCATGCGTTGGACCTCCCTGGACCCCAACCACAGCACTTCACGGCCCTGGCTTTCTGTGCTGTGCACTGTCCTGGTCCTGTGTAGCCAGTTGCACTGTGATACTCTTACTGCTTGTCATCTGACCTCAATCATGTTTCTCTGATTGGGCCATTTCCCCTTATAAAGAGATGGGGACTTAAGTGAGTTTTGGTTGCAGATGATTAAAAAATGGACCCCCTTTTGTTGAGCTCCACAAGTATGTGGTAGGCAGGATGCTGAGTGCATTGCATGTTAACCCCCGTGATCTTCCTAAGGACAGTAGGAGACCAGGTGCTCTCAGTGTCCCCATCTTACAGGCAAGGAGTGCCGTGGGAGGCTGAAGGACCTTCCAGTAGGTGAATCTAAGGAACCTGGTTCCAGAGCTGGGTGTCACCATCTCAATTCTTGCATTATTCCTTGGCATTAAACTACTTGTCAAAACATGGAACCACGTACTTTTTGAAAACAGAGGAGAACTGAATTCATGCACAGTAATGGGTCAGGAGGCCTCTGCCTGGTGTTCCTGCTGGTGAGCCGTGGTGGGTGTGGTGTGATATGTGGATCTCAGCTTCTTTCCAGCCTGGAGTGGTGGCTTCCAAAGCCCCGATGCCCCCTACTAGTGGTAGCCTCACCCTTTGTCTTCTTACGAGCCTCCTTGGTGGGCTTGCATGCTGCCTGTGTTGCTACGAAGCATGGATAGGATAATGCTGTGTTCCTGGCTTGTGACAGTGTGGAATGATATTAGTGGCCTTAAAAAATAACAAAGAAGCCACTTGGTGGTGAGTTCCCAGAGCCCTGTTCTGGCTGTCCGTGTCCATGGGGAGCTGGCTGCAGCTCAGGGTTGCCTCGTAACTGTGGAGTCTTGGCATTCTAGACATGGCAGAGCTTGATGTGGCCTGTTCAACAGGCCTGATTCAGAGTGTCCTGTGGTGCTTACTAAAGCATGGATCTCTTAGGAAGTGGAAATAACCAGTTTTGAGTGCTTGGGTCAATTCCTGGGGAGACATGGATTTTATTCTCATGTGACCAGTGAGGTTCCTGAAGGTGAGAGAGACAGGCCCTTACTGATATGCTGCCTTGGGGGACAGGAGTGATGTCATTGGAGTGGTTCAGCCTGATTTTACTCAAGGCCTATGGGGACAGGAGTGCTGTCAGACCGCCAAATGGTGTAAGGGAGATGGTCCAACTCCCAGCTAGATATCTGATACACTGAGTTTGCCTCCCCCAAAATCAAAGAATGAATTCTAAGGAACAGTGAAGGTTATGAGTAGGAAATCTTTATTGAGGGAGAGACAGGAAGCCCTGAGTGGGTTGCCAAGGTCCCCACTTTCAGGGGAAGTTTCGTAGACCACAGTGACTTGGGTACAACACGGGTTAAAGCTGTGACCAGCCAATAAGATTACACTTACAGCCGCTTAGGCACTATTGGTCCAATGGGAAAGCAGGTCACAAAGCAGGTGTACGTGGAAACTTCCGAGGAAGGGATGGCTCTGAGGGTCCTCCTGGTCATGCACTGAGGTGACAGATGTCCACAGAGATTTCCCTAGACCAGGTGTTACCATGCCTCTTAGGTCTGGTCCTTCTGTCTTTATCTCGAGGGCTGGCCTCCAGTGGTTGCACCCCTGGCCACAGCAGGGATGGGTTCTTATCTGCTGTGCTGGCTTCACTGAGGTCCTCGGCCTGTCTGCCCGCCTGTCGTGATTCCACCTAGCTTGGCTGTCTGCAGTGCTACTGCAGGAGGGCAGAGTCTTCAATGTGGAACTGGGCTATGAAAGAGCTTGGCCAAGTCGGAGTTTCAGCCAAGGAGCAGTATGGTGCTGGGGGTCGAAAGGGGCCATGTGAGAACAGCTGAGAGGTGGTGCCTAAGAGGGTTCTTGCCCAAGGCAGTCAGGGTGGCCCCAGGTCATCTGCAGCACTGGAGGAGGTGGGGAGTTTGTGCAGAGATGGGGTGGCTGACGTTGAAGGGCTCTCAGCAGATACCTGGGCAGCTTTGTTACCAGGGGCAGCGCAGGCCCAGCGAAGATGGAGATGGTGGCCAGGGCTGAAAGCACTCAGGGTGGTCAGGGAGGGGCCGTTGTCAGTGTGAAAATCTGGCTGGCATAGGGCTGGGACTCAGTGGCCTTGTCCTTGGCAGTTGGGGATGGGGCAGAGAATTAGGTACTAGGTGCTTAGTGCAGTGGCCCCAAGCTCCTTGCCCTAGAAGGGGACGAGGCCCCAATGGTTGGGGCTGCGTGGGTCTGGCCTGGGTGTGAGTCTGGAGTCGGAGAGGTGGCCCTTTCTCTTCAGGAAGCCCCGAATCTCCTGCCTGAGCAAAGGGCAGTGTAATTCTCAGTGTTTAAGGAAATCCTTAAATGTTGAACCGTGAAATGCTTTAATGCTTATGACCTGGTGACATGCAAACTGTTGGGGCGAGCAGCTCAGGAAGGCTTTGCATTCTTTTTCTGTAGCACGGCACTGGTGTGTCTGACTCACAACTTTTATGTGCAGAATTTGCACGTGAACACACACCAAACCCTCATTTTTGTAGCTTCCCCTGTGACATGAGGAAAAAGTCCACCAGTCATGCTTATTTGCCAGCTCATAATAATAAAATACGAACACTGACTCTTCCTTTAATCGCTTCCCCGTAGGTCACTCAGAAGGCATTGGTACCAGGTTTGTTTCCTCAGCACAAATCCTGTTTGGAGCAGCAAACAGCTGCTGAGACTGTTTGGTTATCAACAGGATGTTCCTGATTTTCCAATCTATAAAGATTTAATGGCTTGATTCCTAAATTCCTTAGCCTTGAGTGGGGGCTGGATGCAGGGAGAATTGACTTTCTAATGCTAATTTTTGTCTGCATGAGGAATTAATTGACAGGGTAGGAAATATACTTATTCATGAAAATCTAAACAGTATACTGTGAGGGGAAAGTAAAAATAAATCTTCACAGCAAGAGTTCTGTATTTAAGCAAGATTATCCTTAGAAAGTAACACGGTGACAGCATTTTCAGATGCTGGAAATTTGAGAATTTAGGAAGGACGTTTGGCTGAGGCCTCCAGTAGATCCTGGGGATCCCATTGTCCCTGTGCCGGACACAGGGACTGAGAAAGCAGAGACCAGCGTCTTGGCCCTTTGGAGTCAGGGAGCAGGGAAGCCACTTGGCTGGGTCACGCATAAATGAAACTCCAGTCAGAGTCAGGAAGTAAAGTTACGGTATTTATTACTTAGTTCATTGATAAAAACAAGGCAGAAAATAAATCATTCATTGTTCGGCTGGCCATTTACAGACAGTCTTATTTGGGTTTATGGGAAACTTCTGGAAATCCCCTTGCTTCCCTTTAGCGGCACTCATCCCATGTTCCAGGCTGCATGGTGCCCGGGCAGCCCCTCCTAACCTGGCTCTTGGGGAAGTAAACAGGCTGGCGGTGTCACTGGGCTTGCAGCACCTGTCTCGTAGGTAGCCTGTCACTGAAACCAGGGCCTTTGCGCTGAGCTGCATCCCCAGTAGGGGTCGAACTCGTGATCGTCCTGCCTCTGCCTGCTAGAACGCTGGGATTCCAGGCGTGTGCCGCCAGGCCGGGGCTGAAGTCTGCACTCTTAAATTGAGGTTGCTACAGGCTGACTTGCATTCTTTTGGTTAAATCATATTAACTTCTCAGCAGGTTGTCAGTTGCCTCACAATAGACATTCCATTTGTCCGTGTCTAATTTTAAGAGGAAGTCTCAGGAGAACTCTGCCCCGAAATGTAAATTGAGATTCATCAGTCAGGTGCAGGAGAACACTGTCTCCCTGTTCAGGCTGCTCACATTTAATTTCCTTGTAACCTTTAGAGTTAAGGAGGTGACTTAATTCTCCTGGTGATTTTCCAAGCCTCAGAATCGGAACCAGCTACTGCCCTGTGTGCTCTGTGACCTCAGTTCAGAACGTACTTAATTTTTATGGGCTCCAGTTTCCTCTTAATTTAAGAGGGCAAACCAGATTGGATGAAATGAGCTGAGCTTCCAGCTTATTTCTAAAAAGTCAGACAGTCCCGGTTCACCGACCCAGTGTTTGAATGATAGACATAAATATTTAAGAGCAGGTGAAGTTCACATAAGTTCAGAGACCCTAGACTGTCCTTTTTATTTAACTCCATACAGGCAGCTGCTCCTTCTCGGGAGACAGAAAGGAGTTTTCATTGCACTAGGGCTGTGAAGTGATCAGGGGCTCGCACACTGCTGACGGGTCCTTCAATGGAAATTCCGAGCTGGACTTAGCAAAAGCAGAGCTTCTGCTCCTCGTCTGTGCAGGGGCCAGCGGCAGTGAGCAGGATTGCCGTGGACCGCCAAGGCTGGAAGTGGGCAGAGGAAGAGGCAGCGCTGCCTGTGTGTAGGGAGAGGCGTCTGCTGGCATCACGTCCACACGGAACTGTTGCAGCTCTGTGCAAGAAGTAGCAGTGCTGTCGTAGGAAAGAATCTGGTTACAGCACCTTGGCATCCTGTCTCTCTGGCTGGCAGATGGGGAAAGAGAACCAAAGCAGGGCTGGGTTGTGCCGAGCGTAGACTGATTCTGTTTTGGAGGCGAGGTGCTAATGGGAACAAGTGGGCTTCAAAGCTAGTTTCGGAGGCAGAGTTGCCGTCCACGCATCCCTAGCCCCTTGTGCTGTTCTTACTTAGTGTCCTGGGTTGGGGGGACCTTCTTCATCCCTGCTCAGGGCATTATCATCCAGTATTTTTTTAACCCGTGAAAGTTAAAATGTAGGGAGAGGTTCGTGAGCTGTAAGTATGCTCATAGTGCAGAGAACTTTTATAGAGACCACAACCTGGTTGCCCATGCCCAGATCCTGGATCCAAAACCAGGGCGTTGCCTGTATCCTAGGAGCCCCTGGTGGTTGCTTCCCCCTCAGAACAGCTGCCCTCCTGACCTCTGACCTTTATAATCGCAGGCTCAGCTGGGCGAAACCACACACACAGGCCTGTGTGCATTCACAGGTCCTGTGTCTTTAAGTCATGTGTATGTACATACATATATATATATATATACACATGTTTATGCATTTGGTTTTTGGTGGGTTGCTTTTTGCCAGGGTGGAGGGAATAATGTTCTTGCTTCCCTGGATGATACAGGTGAGAGTTTGTTCCCTTAGAGGACACTGAGAGCAGGTGTGTTATTATCCACCACTGCTGCTCTGTGCTTGGTCCTGGACGAGCAGCCACCTCACGGACAACTCTTATTCTAGGTCCAGTGGCACTGCAGAGCGCGGATGGTGGCAGGGGCCAATTTTTACATCGTTGGTCGAGACCCGGCTGGCATGCCGCACCCAGAGACGGGGAAGGACCTCTATGAGCCCACCCACGGCGCCAAGGTGCTGACCATGGCCCCTGGCCTCATCACCCTGGAGATCGTGCCCTTCCGGGTGGCAGCGTACAACAAGAGAAAAAAGCGGATGGACTACTACGATGCCGAACAGTGAGTGTCCCGCCCTCCGCCGGCCTCGGAAACGTTGGGTGGCCCCAGCTGTCAGCAGGCTTTGGTGTAACATCCCACTTGCACTGTTCTGATGATAGCCCTGTTGTGATGGTTCAGTGAGAGGCAGATCAAGGACTGTGACTGTCATCCTAGCAGTGAGAAGTAGAAATAAATGTTAAAGTGTTGCAGTTCACGGTTTCAGGAACCCTGTCATGCAGTTCTTCGGGGCAGTGGTGGTGTTTCTACGTCTGCCAGGTCTGCTGCCAACTTTCAGGACCATTTCTGGTTGCACTGAACATGGAACTGCTGCATCTCCTCTGGGGGACCGGCACTGTACTAATTTCTGTCTGCAGGTCGTGTGCGGTGTGAGTTTAGAGTGGCAGCCGGCGACATAGACTCAGAGGTCACGGGGTTCAGCTGTGTCTGTGCTATGTAGTTTGAGAGTCCTGAGCCTCCTGTGCTCTCTCCCCATCTTTGGAATATACCGGTTCCCTCCTGGCTCCTCGCATAATCCACGGCACCTAGTGAGTTTTAAACTGTTAGAGGAGTCTCGTCCATACACATTGTTTTGTCGAGATGCTCTCATTTAGTGCACCTGCTTTTTTGGTTCAGATTATATTAAGCAAATTAAACAGATCAATTGGCAAATGCTTCTGCTTTCAGTTACATTTTGTCAGTGTCTGTTCTGCTGACCAAACACTGGTGGTGGCCTGGTCACTGCGATCCAGAGCTCTACCCCATTCTGTGGCACTTACGTGGGTTCTGACTGAGGAGTGACGTCAGCCTTGACCCTGTGTCCTCCTGGGGTTCATCACAGTAGGGACAAGAAAGAGAAAGAAACCTTGGAAAAATTTAAAACGGTGTCATCTTGTTTCTAAAAGGAATGTTGAGCTTATGCTCTTTGAGATACCAAAGTCGTCTGGATAACGCTGTTATCTCCCCTGCGGACCAAGGACTGGTTGGTGTCTCATTTAGGGACATTAATTTTGGAGACAGTGCATGTGCTTTGGAGGCAGCAGGCTTTGCTGAGTGACGAGCTGTGGCTAAAATATGAGACAGTCTTATGCAGTGAATGAACAGCCAGTTTCCAGAACCGACCCTGGCAGGTGTGAGTGGCCCCAGCTGTCCCTGGGGCCCAGATGTGGAATTCAGCACTGCAGCTGTGTGGGCCTGTGCAGGCCAGGACCTCAGATATGATCGCTGATGTGGCTCTTGGGGTCCACATGAGACTGTGTGACCAGTTTATACCAGCCTCATATAAACTTAGGTCTGCCGCCACCTAGAGATAGTTCTAAACCATGTGGAGCTCGCCTTTTTAACCTTAAAAATTGTGTGTGTACATGTATGTATGTATGCATGCATGTACAGACCTACGTGTGTGCCCTTCACTCTTTAATGCAGCTATAAAAATAGTATGCTGAGAGTCATATAACTGACCTTTTTAAAATCAAAGGGAAGTCTCTTTAAAATCTTTGCAAAATAATTTTAAGGAAAATGAAAGTAATTACAATAAACTGTGGGCTCTAAAACCACAAAGTACCTTAAAATGCATGCTTATTAAGGAAAGTAAAAGCATTTGGAATACGGTCTGCTCTCCTGTGGTTAGATTTCATCATGCCACCGTCAGAGATGCTAATGGAGCCGGTTGGTCTGCAGCGGGCTGCCCGTTGGCATTTGTTATAACAGCCCCCACCTGTAGCCCACCCAGGAGGGTCCAGCACCTCCCTCCCTCCACGTCTCTAAAGCCCACGGGGTCAGAGGGAGGATGCTGGACACGACACCTTTGGTTTCCCACTCGGCACACATCTTGTTTGTTCAGGTTGTGTACAGTAAGAGATTGGTTCTGAGAGTTACAGTTAGCCACGGAAATGATGCCAATGGATGGCAAAGAGTGAGGAGGAAAATCATGCTGCCAGTGGCTGAGTACTTTTGCGTGGGTTCCATTTTGTTGTGTTAAGAAAATAAAGCTGAGCTGAAGGTAGCGTGGCACCTTCCTTCTCCGCTCCTCACCCCAGCTGTCTGGAACCTGGGTCCCTTACCTGGTCAGCTGGTCTAACCACACGCAGAGCTGGGGCCCATCTGGTGGTGCTGACTGGTGAGCTGGGACGCCCTTGGTCACTTGGATGTTTGGTTAAATTTGTGTAGTGTTGCTTTAAATCTCTGTTTTAATCATTTCAAATAATCACATCAGTTCTCAAAAGATTTTCCAAAGATGAATTGTTGCATGAGTGGCTTATTTCCTTAAAAGTTTTTGGGTTATAAGTTTTCATAAGTTGTAACTTGGGAGGCTTTAAAACTGCCTTAGTTTGCTAAGTTTTTATATTTGTGTGCAGATATAATTAATTTGATGGGAATATGTGGAAAAGTGATTAAAATTTTGCAGAAAGCAATAGTCTCTGATGTAGTGAGAAAACTTGTTTATTATGCACATGAGGTTGTCTTATGTTTGACTAATGGATTCTACTCAATGCCAGCATTTATGTAATTAATGATTTTGTAGCTTTCACTTTGATTAACTACCAGTGTAAGACAAGGCTTAGGGGAAAAAAAAGTCATGAAGAGTTCTGGCAAGATATTATCTGTAGGAATTATGATAAAAATCATCCATTTACATTCAGGGAGTTGAGGAGGTTCCTCTTAAGAGTGATTCAAGGAAATTTTGTTTTAGGATTATGAGATGAAAGCCCAGTTTTAGCCTATTACAAACTTTTAGAGAAAATTCAATTATCTTGTTTATATTTGTTTGTTTTAGAAAGTAAATCTTTGGGTAAATACAAGCACATGAACACAGATTTATTTAGATAACTGAAACAGTGAACAAAAACAAGAAACAGAACATGGGAGGGAAGTGGCAGTGGAGGGGACCAGTGAGGGTGTCTGTCACTGACGACTAGGCTGCTGGTAGAGCATTTTATATTTTAATGCTGGTGTGTACTTTATATTGTAAGGCTGGTGTCACGATAGAGATGGTTTATTTGAGACAGGGTCTCCCTATGTAGTTCAGGCTGGCCTTGAACTCACTTGGGGTGGCTTGGGGTGGGCTCAAATTCACAGTGATCTTCCTGCCTCAGCCTCCCCAGTGCAGGGATTATAGGCCTGTGCCACCATGCCAGCTAGTGCCATTTTAAGAGACACTGTAATCCCACGCGTGCTCTGAGGTGCTTGCAGACAGCCTTCCCATCTTTTATAGACTGCTCACAGCCGGGCGGGGAGTCATCTGCACCTCATTTCAGTGCGGTGACTCTGAAATCCATAGGCCAGCATTGCTCTGGGGTTCATGGTGCTACTTTCCTATTGTTAATGTCATAGCTTGGTGACAGAGACCACCAGCAGTGAGCTCCCTCACCGTTCTTTAGGACCGAAGGCGGTGGGAGCTGGCCTGTCTCCCTGACCAGCCTGGGCTCGTGTGTGATGGCTCTGGGAAGAACCTGCATCCATGTGTTGACTCTAACCCTAGAGCTGCAGCACGTCTCCCCTAGCTGCTGGCTGAGTAGCTCCCTGTCCTGGAGGTCACACTGGTTCCTTGCCATGGGCCCTCCTGTTCCTTGTGAAACCCTGGTGCCCTAAAGTGTGACTCCCTGTGCTACTCATGGGGAAGAACATTCTTTGCTTTCCTCATGACCACCTTCCATCCATCCAGATAATTTTGTGGTTTTGAGGTCAGCTGATTAGTAGCTGGTTGCGCCTGCAGAGCTCCTTGGTGGTGCAGCAATGTCACGGCAGCCACACTGTGGGGTACAGGCCATTGGCTGCCTCTGTGTTCTGCTTGCCACACCCATAAGCTTTTCTGCAGAGATGTCTTGATGCCACTTAAGAATGAACAGACATCACCATCACTCTCAGAATATCCCCAATCCTGACTTCCGTTCCACAGAACCTTAGTGTCTTAGTTACTTTTTTCTCATTGCTGAGACAAAATACCAAACACCCCAAATTAAGGGAGGAAAGGTTTTTAGCTCACAGTTTGTGGAGGTTTTTAGCTCACAGTTTATGGAGGTTTTTAGCTCACAGTTTGTGGAGGTTTTTAGCTCACAGTTTGTGGAGGTTTTTAGCTCACAGTTTGTGGTCAATAATCAGCTGATGCCAAGGCAAGGTAGCCTGGCCACAGGCAGCTATTCATGGCAGTGGGAGATACTAAAAGCAACAAGAGCCAAAGGGAGAAGCAAGCCTCTCTTATATTGTGTGCAGGCTTCCCATCGTAAAGTGGTGTAGCACTCACACCCCCAATCCTAAGCCCTAGATTTGGCTGCCTCTGAAAAGCCCACCCCCCATGACTGTATGAGGATTTGGGTGAAGATCTAGACACAAAGCATAATTCTCTGCTCTTGGCCTTCCAAAGACTCATATGCATCCTTTTATGTCAAAGGCATTTAGTCCATGTCTAAGAGTTGCCAAAGCCCTAACAGTTTTAGCACTGCTGGAAAGTCCTAAGTCCTAAGTTTCCTTTGAGATGTAAGGCAAATTCTTAGCTGTGATCCCCTGTACAAATGAAAAGTTAAACACAACACTAAATGGCACCAGATAAACATTTTTATCCTAAAATTTATAAATGAGTATAAAGGAATGGTATCAAAGCAAGTCCAAAATCCAGCGGGACAAACAATAAGTTTTATAATTTTATGTGCAGCATGTAGAGCAATCTGTGAGTTCCAAAGGGCTTGCGTGACTCTGTCCCTATGGTGCTTCTGGTGGTTGTAGCTCCCACAGCTTTTCTCTTAGGCTCACTTTGTTCCCTTTTGGCATCTTTTCCTGTGTGATCCATGTTTTTGGCTTTCACAAACTTTTGGGGTCTCTACAGCACCTTTGGTTTTATACACATAGCTTTACATATTGTACTTTCAGGGGCACACTTCCCAGGCCTTCTTTTGAAATTTGTGTGGGAGCCTTCCTGATCCTACAACTTTTGCATTTTGCATGCACCTAAAACCAGCACCATGTAGATGGTGCCAAGGTCTGCCACCAGCTGGAGCCGTAGCCAGGCTGCCCTCTCTCTTGGTTGTAGGGGTTGAGGGCTTGGATTGCTAAGCATAGATATTCACACAAGGAGTCAAATGCAAAAGAGTGCAGGAGATCTGTCCATACACTGGAGAACCAAAGAATCCAGTGGAGGGCCTGGATCCCATGGCGATGCCATACATGAGTCCAGCTGGAGCTCTAGAGCCCACGATTATGTCTCAGGCAAGGCTGTATCAAGGATCTATACTGGAAAGGCCCAGAGGTCAGTGGTGGAAGCTAGAAAGTCTGCACCAGTGGGATATGAAGGATCTGTGCCAGCACTGGAGCCAGGAAGTAACACTCAAAGACCAGAGCTCCTGTGAAGAGAACCACACACAGCCATTCTCAGTGACATTGAGGTCTTGAGCTCCTCTGATGATGAGAACAGCTGAGTTTGTATCAGGAAAGCTAGTGCGAGGAGCTTCTCCAGGAGAATCACTAGCACATCACCATCCCTTCCAGTTTTCCTTTTACGCTATTGGCAACACTCCTTAGCTGGGCCCTCTACACCCAGTACTACGCTGATTCATGTCAGCTGGGTTCCAAGTTGCTCATTAGTTAATCCATCACATTGGGTGACCTTATGCTCTTGGTTATTTCAACAGTACTATCAAAGCAAACACAGCTTCTTATTTTGTTTTAAATGAAGAAATCTTTTGCATTGAAATTGGGGGCTGAGTTGGGTATTCTGAGGGCATTTGATGTGCTAGTTTCTGATTACACTAAGAACACATTTGTCTCAACAGTGGAAAGCAAATAATGAACAAGAAACACCCTAGTGGCAGATACAAAGGAGATTATCACATGAATTTAGAGCATTGTCCTTGTTACCTAGGATTTAGTGCATGGGTTTTGGTTTGATACATGGATTCTAAAACTACTGTGTTACCTTTCCATCACTGTAGCAAAATAATCAAGACAATCTTCTTAAAAAGAGGAAAGGTTTGTTTTGATTCACAGCATAGAACTTTTGGTCTGTGGTTGTTTGGGCCTGTGCTAGGGCAGTCATTGTGTGAGGTCCAGTGCCTTGTGAGAAGGTCCAGACCCAACTTTAGCAGGGATTCTTTCTCCCTTGCAGCCTCAGTTGAGCCCACAGAGTTTGAGGAGTGGAGAACCCTTATGCAGACTGGCCATCTGTCTCAATCAGATACTGTTGTCTCCATGCTGGGCAACTGTTGTGGATTGTGTCTAGGTGTCCCCCATAGCCTCATGTGGTCATAGGTGGGGCTTTTCAGAGGTGGCTGGATCTAGAGTGTGTGATGCTGGGACCAAGGATGGGTTGTAGGGATTGATTTATGGTTCTGTGCAAGAATGAAGCCTGCTCCCTCCCTGCTGGGTGTGAGTGCCATCAGCCCTAACGGTGCATATCCTGGACAGGATACAAGGAATAGAAAGAGAGTTGCTGGTAGCTTAGTACTGGTTTGCTACTTTGCTGCCTTCTGCCTGCCATGAGCTATCTCTCCTCTGCTATGCCACCTGCCTTGGAGCCAGCCAACTGTGCACCTCACAAGCTATGAACTAAATTAAACCTTTCCTTCTTTAACTTTTGGTGTTGGGTATTTTGTCTCAGCTACAAGAAAAGTAACTAAGACAGCATCCAAGAGCTTCTGGGATGGACTTTCTGAACTGAGGTCCATTCTTGAGGCTCAGCAGCCTCTTTCTAAGAGCAGGTGAACAATGATGGTCCATCTTCTAGCATAAAACACAAACTTTGCACTGGATCAGAATTTTAATAGATGTCTGTTCCATTCAGTTAAAAACCTCTGTCCAGTGCTGTGGTTAGTTACAGCTCTCATGACATTTTATGGTAAAGAAGGTTGAGCTGACTCTGTAATACATTTTAGGAAACTATCGGCATCCACTATTTGGCTGAGTATCGGCAGCCTTTACTCTAAGGTGCTGGTAGGAAAACATGACAAATTCAAGAACTGGGTTAATCAGGTTGTAGGCAATTACATGTTTCATGTATTTCAGCTGCTTATTGTTTAGAAAATAATAATTGTTAAAATCGTCACACATGAGGCTGTTACATGCTTTTTTTTTTTTTTTTGTCTCTGAAAGAAAGCCAGAAATAACTTTATCTGGTTTTGAAGAGATTGTTTTTAGTCTTAATCTTCAGAATACTGATTGTTTTGATGTATTATAGATGAACTGCTTTCAAGTTAGATGAGAAGTTACTAAGATCCAAAATAATTAATTAGACTCACTTATAAGTCACCACCACTAGCTTTTAGTTCTGTCAAAGGAGGAATTCCCCATTGCTTCTCTGAATTACTTTTCATGTATTTAGTATCTTAAATAGCAGAGCTGATTAGATGTGAACTTTCAAAAATGAGGCTGGAAGGGCTCTCTCCTGGCCCTGCTCTCACCCGTGTGAACGGCTTGCCCTGGTGGCCTTAAGGGCCATGTATGTGGACGAGGGGCAGCAGATGGCTGCAAAGATGCAGAATCATCAGCAAATGGCTGGGCATTATCATACTTGAGCTGGTCAAGATGCTGGCCACATGTGGCTTGTGGATCAGTCAGGGTCCTCTGGGGGCTGCTGGCTGGTCTGTTCTTGTCCCTCTCTGCTGTCCTAACCCCTTCCCCCTTGTTTGGAAGGAGCCAACATTTTGTCAGTTGTAGATTAGAAGAATCTGTGACCCAGTGGTTTTGAAAAGGGAAAAAACCAAAAATTCTTGTGTTTTTCTTTGCAGTGGTCCTGAGGACCGCTTTTCGGGCAGGGAGAGGCCAGAGTCCCTTTTTAGGGCCTTTTTGCCCCTGGCAGATGCCAGATTACTCATAGGTAAAGTTTAGAGCTACTTTTAAATCATCCCAGAAATTTGTCAGTTTTTTTTTTTAATTCAGTTACTTCTGCAAAATGATGTCCATTTAAAAACTTGTGACAGTGTGATTTAGTCACAGCAACTCTGTCACATCCTTGATCGTGGCTTATGATAAAAGGTGGAGTCCTTGTGTGACCAAGATTGAGTCACTAGTGTGAGGCTGAGGGCCCTGTGCTTTTGGTTGCTGGGGCGGGCAGAGCCGCAGCCATGGGAAGGTGGAAATCTGGGTTTATGTGATGGGGAAATTCTTGTGGCGTACCATGCAGATGGACTGTGACAGCTGGGAGCAATGTGCCTGGGGACCTTGGTTTAAAAATGCAATTTCAGAAGGAATGTGGGCCACTTCTGTGCTTCAGGCAGCACAGTAAAGGAAGGACTTAATCGGTCTGGCTTTTTTGCTTTCATCAGAAAGCCCAGGCAGAGTCTTCAGCACACTCTTCTCTTTCTTCTTTTTTGTTACGATCAAAAGCGAGCACGCTGGGCATCTGACACGAGTTTTTCATTTTTGAAACCGAAGTTTAAGACTGATGTGGCCAGAGAGCCCAGGGCCATGGCTGTCCCCAGTGAGGCTTGCTTATTTACGGGGTGATGAGTGACCTCCTTGGAGATGGGTGCCTTCAGCCAGTACCTGGCTGGATGGCTCTGAGGTGAAGGCGCCACTTAGGCTGCAGGCAGGGGTCCGATGCCCCCATGTGCACTGCTTCCTGTTTGCCAGCCCCACCCAGAGCCAGGCCGGGCTCACACAGGTCCCTCCCCTGGGGTGGAGAACGAACTGCTGCACCCTCACCTGTTGTGTCCCTCGCTCCACTCTCCTCCCCTTGGGCTTTCCCCTTTCTGCTGTCCCCGACTTCTCCATCTTGCCTTCCGTCCAGCGTCCTCCCCTGGCTTGTGTCCTCTGTCCTTTGCTCACTTTGACATGTTTTCTCCTGTGTACTTGTTAAGGCTTCCTCGTTGCCTTGCAAAATAAAAGTTGTGTCCTTTGCCACCGTGAATCTGCCCCTTCACCACTCCAGCTTGCCTGCTGTCTGCTTGCAGGGTCAGTGATTTTCTTTCCCTTCCCTCTGGCCCTTCAGCCTTCTGTCTTCGGCTCTCTTCCTGCCTTGCTGACTGTAGCACTCGCCCCCTTGCCGGGGCTTCTTCCTCTCATGCGCCCATCCATTTTCTCATGTTCAGCTTTCATTTTAGTGCTTCTGCATTTACAAATTATGTTTCTAACACCAGCCTGACCCGAAGTTTTCGGAACTCTCCTCAGCCTTGCTTCTTTTTCTAGGTTACTTGGGACTGTCCACACCGGAAGGTACTAGACCCCTTTGAGATGCCCTCTCACACCCTCAGATGCCTCCTCTGGCCTCGCCCACCCTCTGCACCCTCCCAGCCTGGCTCCCTGGCCCTTTCTTAGCTCTGGCCAGGCCTTCACGGGGACAGCACCAGGCCACAAAGAAGCACCAGGTGTCCTTAGGGTCCCAGGTGGTATGCCTTGCCCTGCCTGCTCTTGCTTTCTCATGCTTGTTGTCTGTGTGCTTGGTGACATGACTGCTTGCATAGCCACCAGCTTCTAAGCCCCTTGTTCGCCTACGGGCCCATGCACACCTGGCCGCACTGTCTCTTCCCAAGATCAGCCACCTCTCAGGTGGGCTGCCAGCCCAGCCCCATGTGGGTACCCATATGTCACAGAACGTGCCACTCCTCTGGGAAACCTGTCTGAGAGTTTCACTCTGGAATGTTGTATATACAGTATATGGATATGAAATAGTGCAGCCCATTGGACCAGTCACAGGAAAATCAGTGGCCATGCCCAGCCTTCCCATCTGTACTCCTAGTCGGAAGACGCCTTGCATTCAGACAGCAAAAGGCGTACCTGGTGCCGACGGTGGGCCTTTATCCGACCCAGGCTGCTGCTTTCTTCCTTCTCATTCACCTGGGCTGTGAGCCTATTGGGTGGTGCTGGCCGCATCAGTGTGGATCTTCTCATTCACTGGCCTGCCTTTTGGTCATCCCTGGACAGGTCCAGACTCATCCAGAAGTGCGCTTCAGTGATTGGCCAGGTGGCCCTTAGTGTAGTCAAGTGGACATCATGATTTCCTGCTGCAGGAAGAGAGGGAGAGATCCCGTGTCTCTCCTTTTTCATAAGGGACTGAACCCTCCTGACTCCAGTCTCCTCCCAGAGGGGCTCCCACACCATCTGGGGGTTCGGAGCATGTGTGTTTTGCACTCTGATTTCCCTCACATTAATCGCATCATGCACATTTCGTCCCCTGCCTGCTTTCATGGTGCTGTGCCACTCTGCTCAGGGCTGTAGCCTAGATTACTCGGGACCTTTGACCTCAAGATGCTGTTCAGCATTTTGCCACTATAAAACGACCTTCACATCACTGTCTTAGTACAATATTTGCCTGCCGTATTACTTCTGAAGGTGGATTTCTGGGACACGCGTGGCAAGCTCTGGAAGCCAGGTTTTACTGGGCCTCACCTGGTATAGAGAGGAGGGAGCCTGCAGCCCCTAACTAGGCGTGATCCAGGCCTGTGACCAGGTGGCTTCAGCCACCCAGGACTCCTGCTGACTTCTGAGCACTTGTTGGGTTGATTCTGTACTAGAGGGGAGAGGGTGGAGAGTAGACAGTGTGTCTTGTAGCCATGGTGCTCTGTGCTTGGTAGTCTAATGGCGCACGTGTGTGTGAGAGACTAGGCCTTGCTGCGTAATCCAGGTTGGACTCAAACTCAAGGCAATCCTCCTGTCTCAGCCTCCCAAGTACTGGGATTACAGGTGTGCGCCACCACGCCTGCCTTTTGTGTGTTTAAGTGTGTGTGTGGTGATGTGAAAACCTGTGCTCCCGTCCTCTGCAGTAGCTAAACAGCAGCAGGATCTTGCCTGCTCGGCATGCCTAGTGCTCACAGAAAGCTGCATTTTCTCCACCCCTCCTCCGTGCTGCAGGTCCTGCTTTCCAGAAGGCTTGCGGCAGGAGGCTGTGCTGAGCTTAGTGTCCCGTGGTGGGAGCTCCTGGTTGGGGCGAGCCCGTGGGGGTCGGGGAGGTGCTGTGCTTTGGTGTGGGGATTGGAGTCCTGTACTCTGAGCAGAGGTGGGAGGAGGACCCCAGGGTGCTCTGCCCTTTCCTCTGGGGAGAAGCAGGGGTGGGGGGGCAGGGGGCGGGGCTCCTGAGAGCCCCGTCTGGGACCTGATGGCCCGGCACTGTGCTGGCCCCCTCTGGGTCGCACTGTGCCTGCGCAGCCGTACTCACCTCTCTTTGCTTTTCTGCAGCCAGGAAGACTTCGACTTCATCTCGGGCACGCGCATGCGCAGGCTGGCACGGGAGGGCCAGAATCCGCCCGAGGGCTTCATGGCGCCCACGGCCTGGGCGGTGCTGGCTGAGTACTACAAGGCGCTGGAGAAGGCGTGAGCGCACAGAGGACGAGGGCCCGGGTCCCAGGCCCCAGGCCCCAGGCCCCAAGGGACCCCGCCACCCCCGGAGGCCACGCCGCTGCTTCTGACGTCGCCATCCGCTCTGTGCTCCCTGGCCCTGCCAGCGGCTTTTCTGTCGTGTTCGTGCTTCTGTCTCTCAGTCTCTGCCGCCGTCTCCTTAGTGAGTGGTAACCAGTAACACCCAGCCTCACTTTCTCCTCCCTGAACAAAAATTGCAGAACAGTAACCGTGCCTAGACCTGGTCTTGGAAATTTTGCAAGACCGCTGTAGTGGTGAGATGCTTTTTTCTACCTTGAAAATGTTAACCATTTCTTCCCTTTTTTCCAATTCATTATTGATCTTTCTAGCTGTTATAATCTAAAACATTCTTAGGACGTGGATAAGCTCTGAACAGACTTCTTTATTCAATAAAATTACATTTTTGGGCTTATTTATGTGGCATTTTTATATTATTTTGCTTACACATGGCTTTTCTCTTTGTGAAATAATTTCTGCCAGGTGGGGTGGGACACACCGTAATACCAGCACTTGGAAGGCTGAAGCGGGAGAGTTGCCATGAGTTCAAGACTGACCTCTACTATATAGTGAAACCCAGTCTCACAAAACAGAGTTTCTGCTAGATGAGGGAAAATGTAAGCATCTTGATTTATAGGATTCAGTAGTCAGCTCCTAACACTGTGTAACTGAGGGAGGTTTTGGGTAGCAGGAGTTTTTTTTGAGACAGTTTCATTATGCAGTTCAGGCTGGCCTTGAACTCACAGCGATCTTTCTGCCTCAGCCTCCCAAGTGCTGGGACTACAGGCAATAGGAGTTATTTTAAATGGGAAAAATAATAGAACACTCTTTAAGTCCATCCACAAATTTAACCACTTTCCTTAAATATGTCTCTAATGTTCTTAAACATAACGATCCACTGGGGATTTAGAGTATGGGTGGGCATTGCTGCTTTAGTTAAAACAGGCTTGTATTGCGGGAATAATTTTTCTTTCTCTCTTTCTTTCTTTCTTTCTTTCTTTCTTTCTTTCTTTCTTTCTTTTTGTGACTATACCACAATTTTTTTTTATTTAAAGAGAAAAAAAAACAGGAAAAAGGTAGAAATATTACAGAAAAGAAGGTAAACAGTAAGAAATCGCTAGTTGATAAATTATATATTGTTCTTTTAGAAATAGTTATTCAAGTTACAAAATTAAAGCACACAAAGTGGACACTCAAGCAGTGAGAGTGCAAACAGATCTGTTCAACAATTCAACAAGAACGTAGAAATATGGTCATCAATCCCACACACCTAAATATACATGCAGCTATATCTTTTATAGCGCTTCCTATTTCCTCTTTTTTACAATAGCAATTATACATTTTTAAAATTTTATTTAACGAGAAGAAAAAAAAGCAAAACAGAAAAAAGGGTAGCAACAATACAGAATTCTAAAAGAAAGAAAGAAAAAGGAGAATGAGAAAAAGCCCCACTAAGAAATCAGTAATTTATAAATTACATACTGTGATCCTGGATGTAGTTGTTCAAGTTACAAAGTTAAAGGGTACATAGTAAGTATTCAAACAGTCAGACTACAAACAGTTCTGCTCAAAGATGCAGGAACAATTTCTAATCACAGTGGCTTGGCCTAAAGAAGGCTTTTTTGGTCTTTATGTCGTGTCCTCCATGAGGGTTAATAGGTTCTGCTCACATTTGCCTTTCAGTGTGAAGATCCTACCACCTTATACTATATCAAGAGGCTTTTGGGGGAAAGAGCATAAAATAAAATTATACACAATGCATTCCTATAGCCTCGCTGCTCAAGACACCACAGCAGGAAGGTTTCTCGAGCGCAGGAGTTTTGCGGCCAGTGTGGGAAATACAGGGAGAGCTCGTTTTTAACTCACGCACAGGTTCTGAAGTGTGGCTTGGTGGTGATCCTGTCACCTGCTAGTTGATTGGGCAGGATGGACTCAGACAGCCCCTCACCTTGCAGGAGCTCAGGGGACAGACTTCCTGGGTACTAGATGCAAACACCACTCCAGTTCAAGATAAGTTTTACTGCCAAAAGCATTTCAAGGAGCAAAAATACAGGAAAAATACAAGACATGCAGGGGACGTGGCCCTCCAGATGGTGACTTTTTCAGGGAGGTGGGGCCTGCATGCCATGGTGGGCCATGGGTATGTTCAGAAAGACAAGGGGCTTTAAAGCAGTTGTCCTTAGGCTGTGATGGTCACTAATTGGTGATGTCAGGCCAGGTTGGCAGTCCATCTGTGGGAGTGTGTAACCCCCCACCCCCTGAAGACATCCTAACACCATTGTCTTTGGGTTTGACATCATTGACTCTTGTTTTGATTCTGGCAATTTCCACAGCATTCTTTCAAGACTAAAGCAAAATTCCTGTAAAATTGAGAATAAAGAAAATTCGATGACATGTGATCTGAAGTGTCACCTGCACTTTATCAGGTAATTGTCCTTTCTGAATCTCACCCTGCTGTGCCCTGGCCTGAGCCCACCAGAGTCGGGGGGGCTTCCATTCCCCAGGGATTAGCCACCATCTGCGTTACAGAAGGACAAGCAGGAAACAAGAGCGGCTGCTGATTGCCACCAGCCCACAGGTTGGTTTGGATTTCCTCAATGTACAACTTTGATATATGTGGGAATTTTATTTTTCCTCTCCTTAATTCATAAAAATGAACTCAAACCAGTCTAATATTTCAGCCCCTTTCATCCAAACCTCTCCTGCCAAGCGGTTATGGAACTCTTTTAAGTGCCCTTATCAGTCCATCAGTTGGAAAAGGGAATGGAAAAGTGATTACTTGTTTTAAAGGAGAAAAGTAGAGTGCAATCATCTTGGCAGAAATGCAGTGTCTTAAATCCATCCATTGGCTACGCCTCGTAGTAATCAAGACCACATATTCGAATTTTGCTTCCATCCAGGAGGGGAACAATGACATTTATCTCTGGAAGTCAGCGTGCAAGTATTTTATCAGGGGGAAATTCCGAAGTTTTTATTAGCACCTGTGTCCGGGAGTGGGTTGGCTTGAAGAAGTATTCACCTGCTGGCTTCTTAGGTGTGGCCTGCATGACTTGGAGGGCTGCAGCCCACTGGTTTTATTTCTGTTAGATTGTCTTCCTAAGCCACAGTCTTGTCCTGCATAGATTTGCATATACATATAAGTGTATGTTGTGCAAACTCGTCTGTCCATCTAACTTTTTGGACTGAGGTAAAATCCGTCTCCCTCAAGTCCTGAGGGACTGAGTTTGAGCAGGGTGGCTGGAGGCACTGGAGTTAGGACCTGGCACCCAGGACTCGGGAGAGGGGGGTTAGAACTGGGGCTTTGGAAAGAACAGCAGCTGGAGCCAGGGACTCCTGGGGTGGTGGGCTCGGACGGAGCAAGGGGGCCTGTGCAGCTCTGGGTGGAGGCTGCCTTCCACCCTTGGCCTTGGTAAGGAGGAGAGGGAGCCCCAGCAGCCCCCTCCTGCACCCCTGTGATGAAGGCTGCTTTCAGCACTGCAGACTCCCCGATGCCGCTGGAGTGCATTGGGGTGGCGGATTCCAGTGTATCCCGTAAAACCGAGCAAATTTACCATCTGGCTCTTTGCAGAGCAGCCCCTGCCAACCCCTCTAGGTGAATTACTTCTGCAACTGGGTGTCCTCACGCCAGAATCCCAGAGGGAACACAAGTGCAAGGACAGCAGCTTTCAGTCTGTGCCTCACCTTCATGTTCCTTGCTTGGAGATGGTGGGCACTTGGAGAAGAGTCCCGTGGCTATGGGGACAGCAGGACCCCAGCAAGCTTAACGCCTCCCTCAGGGGAGTCAGTGTGACAGTGGCCGGTCCCCTCCTGTTTGGGACGCTGCAGGTCAGTGACAGCTGGGTGTCCACACTTCATTTTCTCCCCTCAGCTCAATGCCAGTGTTGCTTGGGGCTGTGTGGAAGGAAATGCGCATGAATCAACCAGAGCTTTTTGCATCATATCGATCCAGCCCTGGTAATGGGAACCAATATTTTGTGATGATATTATTTTAAAATAAGTAGGATAAATTTGACTCTTTTGTAGGAAAATGGATGCACTTTGAGATTAGAATACAAAGTGAAGTAAGACACGAGTTTAAATACTACCCAGTTTCCCCGTATCTGAAAAACTCAACTTATAAATAAAGAGCAAAACAAAAGCTACAAAGTGGAGAGATGAAAGGTAGGAAGTGGAGAGAGAGATTCTTCTCAGGTGACAGAGGACGGAGAGGTGGAGGGATGGGATGGGGCGGAGCGGAAGGGAAGGCAGAATTGAGAGGTGCTATGTACATCTCCAAGTTCTCCAAGGGTGCGATTACTCTGTACTGCAGGCGCACATTTTTATAAAAATAAAAATGCAGCTTAAATTAAAAAAAATACGATAGCCACGGTGAAAAGAATAAAAATATGTCTAAGTTTCAGCAGACAGATTCCAGCTGTAGTTTTTGACTTGAATCTTACCCTTATTGTCCAGGCAACTACCAGGTGACAGGAGGTCCCTAGCGAGGCATCCGGTTTCTCAGCAGGGACCTGCATGTGTGGCACTCACATTTGTCAGGTGGGTGACTAGGGTGTGAGCTGGGGCTCCTATGCCAGTGCCTTTGCACCTGCTGACCACCAGGTTTTAGTTTGTATCCCATGCATTGTATGGACGTTTCCCCTGCGTTTCATCTCCTTTTATAAAAAAAGAGCAAAAACATGAATGTACCTCTTGGAGAGGTCACCATATGCCACACAATAGCTGTCTGGGATCTTAGACTTTTTATGTTTTTACTTTGGAACAAGAAGGAAGGGAATTTGTTCCTTTTATTCATATTTTTAATTGACTCACCATATTATGCTCAAATGGCAATGTGTTTCCTCTTCCTATTAGAAATAACCAAAGGAGAACAAAAAGCACCAATAAAGAAAACTTTAGGATAACGTAAAGACAAACTTGAAAACTTGGGTTTTTAAAAATGAATATAATTAAAATTTTTTTAAAATCAGTGCAGGTTTGCAATGCATAATGGGTACATTCATTGTGGGGAGTTACTCTATGCACAAAACACGTCTATTTCTTTTTGTCCACATTAGATTTACTTATTTTTGAGTCTTTCTCTAATTATGATAAACACAGATTAACACCAAAAAACGTATAACACATAAAAAAACAATTATACTCAATGTATTTTTCTGATACATTGGCCATACTGGATTATAATAACTTTTCTCTTTTTTTCCTATTGTCTGTCTTTTATTTTGCACTTTATTTATATGAGAAACCATGCAATGTTTAAGCTCATGTATCTGAGTTATTTTGCTTAACGTTATAGTCCCATGGAGCACCCATTTTCCTCCAAAAGTCTTAGTCTACCCTTCATGTCGAGTGCTACTCTGTTGAGTATGAAGACCACATTTTCTTTATCCATTCACTCCTCCATCGATGGCCACATAGGCCACTTCCAAGCTTTAACTGCTAGGAGCTGTCTTGCTCTAAACACGGGCGTGCACGGGTCACTGTAACTGTTTTGGAACAATATCTATATGGGGCAGAGGTCTGTAGATGAGAAGGTCGAATAGGGGCCTCCTTAGCTCTTCTAGCTAATCTGACTAGACGGAGTTAGAAACAAGCTGGGCTAGACAATTTCCACTGGGAAACGGGTCAAGGATGGGGGTAGAAAAAAGAAAAAAAGAAACCAGATAAAGGCACCAAGTGACCTTGGGACTTCCATCGAGAGACCAGTTTAACTTTACAGAGCTGACAGGTGGGATACAGAAAGCCATGTGCACAGGTGACAAAGGTGCCCCCAGCTCCAGGAGGAGATAGAGGAAGTGGTGGGGGATGGAATAAGGCAGTGTGTGCTCACACCTGTGCACTAACATATGTATATGTACATCTAGTATGTGTGTGTGTTTAATCACGCTACAGTCAATCTGTTAGTCATTTTAGGATCATTGTAGAGCACAGTAGCTACTCACATGCCCCCTTCCTAGCTCTAAGCTGACCATGCCAACTAGCCGCCCATCCCAGAAGAAAGACCCAGAAAATGGGTCAGGGACAGGGACACCCTGGCAGAGAGAAGCCGCACATAGCTGCCCCCCACAGGCAAGGATGGTAGGCGGGGCCACCCGGAAGTCAAACCAGTTACGGCAAGTTTTTGGGGTGTGTGTGTGGGAGTCCCTTTAAAGGAGGTGAGAACGATGGCCCCGGGGTCCTCTGGCTTTCTGGAGCCCCTACCTTGTTCCTCTCTTCTCAGCTGTCTCTGTTCCCTTTTCTCCTCCCTTCCTTTCTTTCCTCTGTACAGATAAAGTGTCTTCCTTCGTTAAACTTTATCCCTATAGTTTTTCACTGGCGCTGAGTTTACCATCCCAGAAGGATGCTTGGATTGCAAAGCCAAGGTGCTCTTCTCCCAGATGCGACATCTTTAGTTCCCTAACCAGGAGCCAGACGCCACCCTCAGGTGGGGACCAGAAAGGTTGAATGAATTTCTAGTTTTAGTTTTCCTGTTTGTTTTTTTTTTTTTTGGAGGGGGGTGAGGGGACCAGGAATCGAACTCACGACCTTGCACTTGCCAGGCAGGTGCTTGTGCCACTGAGCTAAATCCCCCACTGGTTTTAGTTTTTTTGAGGCAATCTCTGTACTGATTTCCATGGTGGTTGTACCAGTTTACACTGGAAGCTCAGTTTTAAGTGATTATTAGATGGACACTTTCAAAGGCAGTCTTCAGGAAGTGGTCTGGAGTGATGCTGCCTACCATGAAAAATTTGAAAGAGCAGAGGTGATACGACAAGAACAGAGCTCCGGGACAGGTGCATTTGAGGTGTTGTGCTACATGCTGGAATATCTTGAGGTACTTGTTCTAGAACATTCCACATACTACTTATTCAGATAGGTTCACTTTCACTGCCTTTGAGGTAGCACACAGAGTTCCCCAGTTTCCCCTCTGCCACCTGGAGAAGCCTCTGTTTTGCTTGAGGTTGGCAGTGTTCCTGGCTCTGGAGCTGGGCTGTCAGACCCTGGGACAGGCCTGGTTCCCAGCTTTTCCAGCCTGTAGTGCCTGTTTGAGACCACCGCACCAGCTCAGGCCACGGAGAGCTGAGTGAGATTCTGTCGGAGTGGTTTCTACTTTCCTGTCTTTGTAAGAGAGAGGAAGAGAGGACAGAAGTCACCATTCAGCATCCCCCAAGCTCCTCATAGGCAAAAGATTTTCTTAGCAAGCTCCATAGCATGACAGCATGGATGACATGTAGCATTGTCTGTTCCCTTGCATTTGAGAAAGGATAAAGGAAGAATATTTATTAAATTGCGGCCTTGACCCATTTATATTCGTCACTGGATTGGCATTTCTGGGTCAAAGAAAGAATATACATTTTAAATATGTGCTTCGTGTCCTTCTTATGCATCTTAAACTTTGATAGTTGGTGGTGTAAAAACAGATTTTAAATGGAGTTTTTTTTTTTAAAGATGGATTTTTAAAAAGTGCATCCTCCATTCCTACTATAGATGTTAATAAGCTTTGGAGTTGGCCATCGGCTCCAGAGTTCAGGTTTGTGGGGAAATACTGCTTCCAGTCAGAGTGAAACCAGTCCTACGCCCATGCTGGGAAATGCTTCAAATGGGAGGAGACACTGTATCCTCAGCTAAAGCCACAGGTGCAGCAAAGATGCCTCTTTCCTGAACAAGGGCTCCGATAACCATTTCTTCTTTGCTAAGGAGGTTCAAAAATGGTGCCTTCTCACAAAGCGTTCTCCAGGCTTCTGGGAATCTTAAAGGCCTGGGTAAGTGAAGAACAAGGCACCACTAGCAAGGGAAGGGGTAAGAGGTTACGGTTTCCTCTACCAGATTTGCAGTTGGTTTCAAGGTTTCATCCAGGATGCCCCCAGATCTCCTTAGCTGAGAACTTGTGGTCAGTGAAACTGGGTTTGACAAGAGAAGCCAGCAGGCATTCCAGGGCACCTGGCATCCCCGGAGTCCCCCAAAGCTGACTGCCCCTTCAAAGGCCCTCTGGCCCTCCAGAGAAGCTGTGTGGTCTCCTGGGGTGTGGGCTTGATTGCCCATTCGGTCCAGGTACGGGGCATGGCTCAGGGCATAGCTGTCCAGGGCCAAGCTGGGCATTTCTGCCTCTTCCTCTGTGGCTGTCCTCCAGGAGGGGGAGATTATCAAACATGAGAACCAGGAACACTTCTGGCTCAGAAAGATGGCTGGGCCGGTAGATCAAGGGCCACCAAATGAATAAGAAATAGGTGAACATCTGCTGTACACCAGCCTCCTTGGTTTCTTTATGCAGCTTATCTCTTTCCCTCTTGTAGTGTACTTAGGAGACACAATTCCACTTTATAGATAGGAAAACGGACGTCCAGAAGGGTTAAGGTAATAATTATCCAAGATCACGAAGCTGGTAAAGGCAAAATCAGGATCCCACACAGGGGGCACACATTTTCAGCTGTTTGGAGCGAATCCCAGTTCCTATGGATTTTCTGATTCTTACACCTGAGTTGAGGCCACTCCATTATTCAGGCTTGCAGCACTTTCTGAGGCGTCATTTTATTATAGATAGGCGAGTTAGATAAAGGACAGGCAGCTAGAGAGGCAGTGGGCTAAGGTAGAGCCAGGATGACCAGGCCTTGGTCAGATACGCAGAGCCTGAGGTTAAGAGTTAACACAGACCAGACTGACATTAAGGGCAAAGACGTAACAACAAGGTGACAAAGTAAGGTGACAGATGCCCACTATGACAACTTCAGCTCCTACATATCTGGAATATGTTTTTCCCTTTTGCTTTGTTCTTTTAATGAGCCACTTAGGATAGAGGTGGAAAGGGTACCTGCATTCCTAGGCTTGTAATGTACCATCTCTGGTTTCTAGTGTCAGTAAATGCCGGAGTCCAGCTGCGGCAGGGCTAGGGTTTCCCAAAGGTGGACAGGGAGTTGGCAAGTGAGAGACAGAAAACACTGCACACCAGTCTGTGAGTGAATCTGAATCCACCTTTATTTTTTAGAAGCTGGAATATATATTTGCCAACCCTGGCAGCAAACCCCAGCCCCAAGCAGGAAACGCCCCAGGCCCAGGGCCAGGCAGGGACAATCCCAAACAATAGGTTTTAATTGACCTCAACTCCAAGCAGGAAGCGCCCCAGGTTCAGGGCAATAGGTATCAATTAACATTTTAATCTTGACATTTAGTCAGCCCTGGAAATGCAAGCCTACATACCCGGACTCCCGCAGGAGGAAGAGATGTGTGAGATTATTAGGCCGCTCCCTACATTGTTTTCCTTATCATTTATGGGAGTGGCAGTCCCTGCGAGGACAGCGCCTGTCTTAGGTCAAGGACTCTTCACATGTACCCAACCAGGCCTTACCCGTCATGGGCCTGCAGGACAGCAATTGGTCCTGTGCCTGTCTTAGGCGGCCGGTGGCGTAACATATGTGTCC
>PVLA01009523.1:0-74027 GCA_004027455.1 Hydrochoerus hydrochaeris | reverse complement strand
AAAAATAGATTTTCTTTTTTTTGGAATGAACATAGCTGTCTACTGTTAAAAGGAATAACATAATAGGAATAATAATAGATAAGGTTTTGAAAAAATATATAATAAATATAACAGTTATATAGCATAAAGTGGAATAAATGAAACTTTCAGTTGTTAGATTCTTAAATTTTCCATAAATTTCATGTAGACTCCATATAGTTTGTGAACATTAAAATGTACTTTGCAATATTTAAAGCATTCCTTAAAGAAAAATGTAGAGTCATAATTAATATGAACCTGTAAAACCTAAAAGAAGGGAGTTAAGGAGTAACAAAAAACAACAAATAGAAAGCTGTGTGCAATGGTAGATATTTTCCATTTATTTTTCACTCTACTATTCATATTAATACCACTTATTTATGAATTATCTCTAATTATATTTATTAGTTCTTTAAACAATTTTAACTAGAGAGGATTAGCTTTTATTATGTCTCAGGTTTAATATTTTATAGATATCACATATTGATTTTAATTTATTTATCAGAGTTATTATTGAAGCATATCATACCCCAAATTCTTGTTGTCCTCATGAAAATGTTTTTAGATCCATTCTACATAATCTTTTGGAACCTTCATAGGTTTTCTTTTTGATGAATTCATTATTTTACTAATTTTTTAAAAGGTCTTGGTCATGATGTTTGGGAATAAGAAAAGAACTGAGAAATTTTAAATGAAGAGTAGGTTTTAAGAGATGGGTCTCTAGCTCAGTGTTAGAACATCTGCTTAGCATATATGAAAACACCAGGCATTAAAACTTTCCTTTAGTAACTATAAGAGTTGAGACTCACAGAAGCTGACTCTTCAACTGGGGGTAGAAAGAATTTAGTTCATGGAGGAAGATGAAAACCAGAATTTACTAAAAGCTAAAACTCAAACATTAGAAAATGAAAGTCTGCCTAGTTTTGCTATAAAAACTCAAACATAATTTTAAGTGTTGGGTTCAAAGCAGTATAATGAAGAAAGTAAGAAATTTCTGCACACCAGCATTGTCAATGCAAAATGATGTAAGATCTACTGTTTCCTATTAAAGATCTTTAGTGGTTGTGCATTAATGTTTCCTTTAATGTGTTGTGCACAGAATATAATTTGAAATGTATTAAGGATTTCATTGATTATTCTGGATTTTGTGACAGCCGTCTCTGTGAGATCTTAATTATTTCCACTGTAAATTATCCTATTACTATGGTTAAGAGAAGCCTAACTTGAATAACTCTGAGTTCTGGTGGAATGCAAGTGTGGAAGGAACTCAGCTAGTCATTTATACATTTAAAGAGAGATTCATAGAGGAATTGCTTTTAAAGTACAAAGAAAATAAAAATATAGAATAAGGGAGAAGACTGTGCCCTGGATCTGTCCCAGAAAACCAGAGCAGTATTGGCTCATGTTCCCAAGAACAAAAAGAGGCCTCATGTTCGCTGTGCAAAAGGAGGCTGGCTGCGTGGGAGTGAGCACTCTGTGTGGAAAGGGTGACTCTCCTATGAGGAACCCTGCTGCGGAGAGGGCCCCTGCGGAGAGGGCTGGGGATGTGGCCCAGTGGCACAACACCTGCCTGGCAAGTGCAAGGTCCTGAGTTCTATTTCTGGGACAAAAATAAATAAATAAATGAATGAATAAATAAATAAAAGTTCCCTTGGTGGAAAGAGGCAAGAACAGAGAAAAAGGAACAAGATTAAATACTTTCTTCACTTCCTATTTTACAGCTGGTGTCTCCACCAGCCAAACAAGCAAAGGACTCCGCAGAAGTTGTCTATGAAGTTTTCACTTTCAGGCACAGACCTGGGGAAAAGCCAAGAAGATCCAGGTTGAGAAAGAGAAGAATCCTTCACATGCTATTGCTGTTGATAAAAAAAAAAATCACTATGTGAAGAAAAGGTTTATTTTTTCTTGAATAGTGGATAATCTTGGTAAGGTACTGGAAACAGTGTTTTCATATAATGTTTCTTTTTTGTATTTTTGTTGTCTTTCAAATAATACTAGCCTGACTGCTGGCTAAATAAGTCAATTTATTTAGGAAAATTATATCATTCTATGTGTAACTCTGAATGCCATAGTTGAACTCTTATTGTATGGTTATAACATGCCTGTGCATTTTGAAAATTGATAACCGCCACAATAATTTCTGGAATTGTAATATAAATTCAATTGAAACTCTGTATTAAGTTTTAAAAATGTACACCACACATTTTTTCACATATATCAAAGAATGTATGTGGATTTTATATATATATATATATATATATATATATATATATATATACTAGTATATATATGCATATGAATACATGTACTAAAAATTCAACTTATCATAGTAAATTCATTTCACATTTTCATTTCTTTTAATCCATTGAAATTTTTAAATTTTTTCTTTTTAAAAACACACTCTGCATTTTTCAGTTGACGTATTCATTAATGTTAAAACAATTTTTTGATTCATCATCATTTCAGGTCCGTCATCTGCATTTGAAAGGCTCATTAGTCCTTTTAGGCCACTAGCCAATTACTACTTCAGTGCACCAAATGGTCCACTTGTAACTTAAAATAGTTCATATAACTTTTTAAATGGCCCAACTGACTCTCAGAAAAATCACTTACCATGGAGAGGCTGACTGTGAGAAAGAATAGCACGGTTCATAGAGCACCATTATTTGCCAGCAATTTAGTTCTCTGCTAGGTGGAATCTGGGAGCATTTACTGGAGGATGCACAGAAGGATCCGTGTAAACAGTGAATATATGCCTTTGCTAGAGAAAGCAGCCTGCCACTCAGCTGGCTCTGCTCCACAGAAGCGGTGTGCAGGTTTATGCACAGAACTAAGGAAGGAAAGCCATGGAGGTTGCCCTGGGCTACGCAGTGACCTACATTCTATTAGATAAGGGTGAGCAGATGCTTTCAGGAAAATTATGAAGATGTAGCATATTTAAGTTCAACATAGTTGAGGGGACTCAAAAGTAGAGCTCAGGAAGAAGTACATATGGTGAGGAGAAACACAAGATAGAATAAACTGAGCATCCTTCAACAACACAAGCAACATTAGCGTAAATGTTTGAGCAAAATAGTGATGCTTTCTTTTTATATGAAGAATTTTCCTTCTTTTGTGTAATGGTCCCTTATGATTGGTATAGGTTTATGACACATAGTGGTTATATTCATCTGGGGAATTTGTACATGTGCTTTTAAAATCTGAATCAGTTTTGTTTCTATCTCCCACCCCAGACTCCCTTCCTATCTCCACAAAGTCTAGAGCACCACTTGGCATTCCTGAGAACATTTGCCCTTCAATGACACAGAGCATTACTTAAATCATCAAAACCTTCTTTTTCTGAGCAGAGTTGAGAGTGTTCAATGCAGTGTAAGGAGTACCAAAAACCAAACATCAAAACCAAAACAAATGCACAAAAACTGGGGCAAATGCAAACAACAACTAAAATGAAAACAAAGAACAGGCACACATTCTGTCCTAGGTAATCATTTTATATCCTTTTTAATCATAAATAATTTGAGATTAAAAGGTTAAAAAGCTAAAGTTTTTTTGCCCTTTAGACACAGGGTATATATAATTGAGTTTGCTCCACTCTTTTAGCCTGTTACTACTAAATACATTGAATTTGTTACAAAAAAATTGACTATTTGATTTACAGTACTAAAGAAAGTTCACTAGGTAATAATAAAGAAGTTTTGACAGAAAGCTATAGCACAGACTAAGACAAATACATATGTTAAATTGAAATAAGACATGCATATTAAACTAGGGTCAAACATAAATGTTGACTAATCACATGCCCCACTGCCTAAGGCTGCTTCCACAGTCTGGAGATGAAATGAATAATTCTCAACCCATGCATTTCACAAGGCTTTCCTCCTCAGCTATATTGACTTATTTCACAGAATGTTTACTTTTGTTTATTCATTTGTTTCCTTTTGAAAATTGAATATGCATGAACATATTAAGTTTTACTTTTGTCTGATAAAATACAAAAGAAAATTAAAATATATGATTACAGCTCAGGTTTGTGTATTATCAAGAATACCTGAAAGGATGCTATTAAATTACATCAAAATGGCCAAACTGTGTATATTAAATTGTGCTCATATTTTTTTTACTCGATAATGACATCATACTCAATTTTCCTAAATGCTTTTAGAGTTCTCTTATTTATCTTGGAAACAGCAAAGTAAAGACATAGCATACCATGATTTACTTAACTAATATACACCTAAGAAATGTTTTTGCAATTGTTTCTTTTGACTTGGAACAACACCTTCATCTGATTACCTCATGTATGTATGTCTGTGTAATATATAGACAGATATAATATATATATTTATATATGAATCTATTTAGCAAATGTTTATGAGTATATTTTGTCAAGTAAGTTTAACATGGCTATTTCATTAAGAAGAAAGTACATTTTTTTTCAGTTTGGGTAGACACTGACAAATTCTTGTCAATAAATTTTACAATACTTAAAGTATTTTAACATTCTATAAATTTCTTGTTTCCCATAACCTGTGTTGATACAGTTTTAAGAACCAAAAAATAATTAGTTTGAACAGGAAAATGCTACATATGTAATTATTTACTTTTTTCCCCAAGATATTTCTGGTTTGATTTCTGTAGTATACTAATACATTTTTTAAATCAATTATCTTTATTAAAACATGGTACACATAGAAAATATAATGAAAGGAAAGAAAAATTAAATTCTAGAATACAGTTGAAGACATACGGGGAAACTCTAAGGCAAACAGGAAAAAGTTACCATTGATCATAGCCAGTTGGTTTTATTACAAGATAAAGCTTAAAGAGCAAGTACTTTGGGTTCAGTTTGTAGAAGGTTTAGAGGAGATTTTCTTAAAAATATGGATACTGTGAGGTCAAATTTGCAATGGACATGAGCAAAATGATGGCACCGCAGAGGCAAAATATCAGAGCGTATCCCTCTCTACGACTTCCTTGCCCTTTCTTCTTCCCTAAGTCTTTTAATATTTCTCCATGCACAAAGGTCTATGTATGCATCATCTCTTATTCTTCCACTTGTTTTGCTTCCAAGCTTTTTATCTCTGATTTTGTATCTTTAACCACACTACCCAACATCTCTGTACTCACAAAGAGAAAAGATTATTGAAAGATTAGTCCTATGACAGCTCAACTTATTCTTCCAATCTAGTCGTTAAAAGAAAATAGTGGCAACAAATATTAGTTTTCTTTTTCTCTCTACTGCCTCAAAATAGCACTTTTTGGAGAGGATGAGTTATATATTCAGTACGCACTTAATTTGAGTAGATCAGGACTAAATTGCTTTTCTGAGTAGCTCTGATTACAGCACATTGTGCTAAACTGTTATGTCTAACTGTGTAATCAAATACACTATAAACTGTCTTTTTTCTGAAGTATGCCAAAAAGAAAATGGATAAGAAATGTGCAAGTACAAAAGCAAGCGCTTTACTTGGAAAACACACACGCAATGCTACACAAGCATTTCACCCAGAATCTGATCAAATAAGCCTTTAAACACAGAGCTAGATACACAAATCAGTATATTAAATTAGCACAGCATTGTGGAGTACTGCAAAGGCAGATAAGTCATCCCAGGACCTAGCAATTTATGCAATGTGTGTGCAGCCAGATATGTAAATTGCAATTTTGTAACAATAGATCTAATGGAGTGGTATTACAGGCATCTTCAGCATATTGTAGTATGTCAGTTTCCCAGAATTAACCAGGACCTCTTTTATATGAGAATATTATGTATGCCTTTATTCACTGAGAAAATTTCTAAGGCTTCAATATTTTGGCTTAGACACATGTTCTGAATCCTTTTAACTCAACTATTCCTCCCCCATGAATTGATTGAGTTTCAGCAAATGCACAGAATGAATGTGAACCCTCTAAATAAATTTGAATAGATGCAGGTGTTTTCATGAACTGTTGACGTTATGTGTTAGGAGCAGCCATTTGTTATGGCCAAAGATCTTACAACAAAGAGTGTATAATTATGATATCTACATACTACTTCCTCTTGACTACATTTATTTCCTTGAATTTTTAAACTTTTCATGTAAATCACAGCAACTCTGGGTAAAGGTCATGAGAAATGGAAGTGTACCCCAAAATTTACATAAAAGTTCAGTGATTATTTTGTCAAGTCACTTTTTGTATCAAAGTGATTTCTACTATGCTACCACACTCTTTCATATCACTTTCTTAGTGATTGTATGAAAATCACTCTAAATTTCAAAATCTAAGTTTTTGACATGTATCAACTAGGTTTTAGAATTATATCTTTGGTAATTTAGTTTTAAATTGGTTTTATCCATAAAAACTTCTTCAACTTCTAATTCTACAGAATCAATGGCAAAGATAGCCTAGAAAATTCAAGCAAATTTTGTTTAAGAAGTAATACATAATAATTTATTAAGTATTCTACATTTAACAACTTCTACTGTCCCAAGAATGAAGTTGACACTGATATTCTAGATATATTTAATTTTTTTTGGCTTTTCACATAGGAATTATCATAAACATAAATGAGGAAATAAAAATCTGATTTTAAAATGTAGTTTCAAAACATGAAAAAAATGGAGACAGATTTTTTCAAACTATTGTGAGTTTATGTATGTCTACATACTTACCTTATAAAGAGCTAAAATATGTATTTAATAAGCACTAGAAAACTACATTGGTATAAGTAACAAAAATTTTTCAAGGTATAGATAGGAGAAAGCTATAAATAATAAAAGAAATAAGCTTTTAGTAAATGGAGAGATACCTCATGTTCACATATTATCAGGATAGTCTTTCTTCCCAGGTCAGTCAATAGATTCAACACAATTTCAAATTGAATTTCAGCAAATAATTAAACGGATACCAACTACCAGGTGTGGTGGCACACCCTTGTAATCCCAGCACTAGGGAATCTGAGACAGGATGATCACTGCAACTTTGAAGGCAGCCTGGGCTACAAAATGAATTCAAGGCTTGCCTGAACTGTCTTTTATTGCTGGTGGGAGTACATAACAGTATAATCACTTGGAAAGACAAAGTGGCAATTTCATTCAAGGCTAAACGCAGTCATACCATATACTGGAGCCATCATGTTCTTAGTTATGTACATAAAGGATTTTAAACTTATGCCCATATAAAAACCTACACAAAGATACATATAAGATATTTATTCATAAGTGGCAACTGCTGGAGGTAGCTAGATGGCTTTCAAATAGCTGAATGAATAAGACATGAAAAAGTATAAAGGAACCACAATGGATATTAAGAATTGAAAGAAGCTGATTTTAAAAGACAATACACTGTGTGATTCCACTAGTATTTCATGATGGAAAAGGCAAAAGTACTGTAATCTTCACACATTCAAAGAATATGTATGAGTCCTAAGACATTCAGTGGTGCCTAAAACCAAAGACAGTACAGAACCAATGCCCTTGTCAGATAGTACAAGAACCAATGCCCTTGTCAGATAGTACAAGAACCAATGCATTGTCAGATAGTACAAGAATTAATCTGATCTCTCTTCTGTGCTTCAGCGCCTTCTTATGCGTCAGGGATATTATTAAGTATATAAGTAAATAAGTAAATAAGGCTTATATCAACACAAACACTGCAGTTCCAGGACAGTGCAAATAACCAGGTTATAGGGCACACAGCTTGGTTATGAAAGGATGATTCATATCTCATTTGGGATGATGTGGTATGGCATTAGATTCCATCCCGCCACTAAGAACTAAATTAAAATATATGGATTATTTACTTCTAGAACTTTCCATTAAGCACTTTGGACTATGTTTGATAATTACTGAAACCATGGAAAGTTGAAGCCATAGAAAGGGTGTGATTATGGTGCAGTCAGTACTGGTTTCCAGGGACTGCAGGGACAGGAATGAACACATTGGGTATAGAAGACATTAGAACAATAAAATAATTCTATGTTGTATAAAGCGCAAATTCTAATAAAAGAACTATGAACTTTAGTTAAGTAAGAACATAAAGATACTGGTTGATCAATTATAACAAATATATCACTCCAATGTAAAATGTTAAAATCAGGAAAACTGATTGTAAAGAAGGAATAGATGGATTATGGAAACTTTCTATATTGTCTCCTTAATTTTTCTACAAGTCTGAAGCTGTTTTAAAAGGTAAAGTCTGTTCTAAAATATATGTAACTAGCTGGGTGTAGTACACTCCTGTAATGCCAGTACTCAAGAGGCAGAGGCAGCACAATCACCAGGAATTCAAGTCCAGCCAGGACTACATAGTGAGTTTAAAGCCAGCCTGAACCGCAGAGGGAGACTCTGTTTCAAAAAAATGTGTATTCTATTAAGAAATTTTGGAGAAAAATTAGTTTACAATATGAACTAAGACAACAACCACGTAGACTGTGCCTTTAATTTTTTATTTTGATTAATCTAAATCAGAAAAATGACAGAAATATAAAAAACATTAAAGGTATTTATTAATATATATTTCAAGCTTTTAAATTTAGAGTATTTTCTATAATACTATAAAAAGTATAACTCCAAAATGAAAGGATATTCATACTGATTGAACAAAGCCCTCTGAATTTATCTCCTTCATGTGTATCTTCTAAAAGTAAAAAAAAAAAATATGCCATGGATTATTCAGATTAACACTTTGAAAATCAGTGTACTCACAAAGCTTATATCTCTCTTCTGCATTTCCCTAGAGTCAACACCAAAAGTAACACTTGATCTCTTGAATAAATAGTCTCTGTTTGTGACTCTAAATCAAAACTAACACACACATAGAGGCTCTCATGGGAAGGGAAACAGAAAAGGCCTATGGCTTAATCTAAGCTGGCTATATATTTTCTGACTCCCTGGGTAAAATCTAGTAACCTATCTGCTTATCAATGTCATTGTGAACAAATATTTTAGCTATTTTTCATTCCATTTTGACACTGGAGAAAAGACTTTATATATCCACAATATTTACTAGTATCATATAGTCTATTTCATTTTTTGGTTATGGGGAGGTTTTTGCTTATAAATTATGCTAAGGGATCATGGAATGTGCCCCAAAATGCTTTACTTATTAACAAATGACTATTCTAAATCTACCTTTATCCCAAATTGGGTAAAAGACAACCCATTCTGTGCATGTGCAAAACTGTTTGATAATGGGTAGCCACTCTTAAAGATGATTACATTTTAGTTAGTTTGATACATATTTATCATCTCAAAGCACAAAGGGAGAAAATGCTCTTTCACAAATGCACAGCCAGGCAACTGCTAGAAGAAGCACACATAAATAGGACTCTCTGGGCTTCTTGAAAGAAGTGATTCTATGGGAAAATGTGATTCATGCTTTTGAAAACAAAAATAAATGAATTTTAGGAATATAAGTCATTTTGAGAATGGATCCAGCCTACAAGTAAAATTCTTACTTTATTGTCAGGATAAAAGATGATCTTGAAACTCCATAGCTAGTTACTGGCTATACCTGGTGTTTCAGTCTTCTGCTATCTGTCCTTTGCTCTTTGCCTACATTTTGCTGCTTTTGCTCTTGGTTTTTCTCCTAGAAGGTCATATTTGACAGATAACACTTAAGGTTGCCATTGCACTAGAATTTGTTTCCTAGTATCTCAAACCAAAGGTAAATACAAAAAGAAGGGGAGGTAGGAAGTGAAGAAGACCATTCTGTTCCCAGAAACTATGCTACCATTAATGCATATAATTCTGGAAAATATAAGTAGTTTGTGCTACAGATGTTACTTGCTTTCTAGCAATGGTAATTATACTTCTGTCTTCTGATAGCCTGTTTCTTTTAGAGCACTTTGATGGAAGATAAGGAAACAATTTGGAGTACACTTACTCTACTTCTACAAAGAAATGTAAAGAACTTAGAGTCTGTATGCTGCTGTTTGAACTTGTCTATAAGAAACTATTACTTCCATTTTCCTTTTAATTTTGTATACTATTCTCTATTCCTCCACTGATTCCTCATGGTCCTTATAGCAGAAATAAGAATAAATAACAATCCACTTTTTGAGATTGTTGCTATAAATAATGCATTTAAATTAACCTAGATATATAGTAGTGTAAATACCATTTGCTTTTGTTGTTGGTAAGCTGGCCCTTTCCTTTTGACCCTAAGAATTAATTTTCTACCCTTCTATGCCCCAATACATGCCATTGGCAGTTACTCTTTAAGGACTGTCTCCCTGCAGATCTCTTGCCTGTGGCTTTCTGTTGGTTTCCTATCAGATGTTCTGCAGTGCCTTTGAGTACAAATGGAGAGAGGGAACAGATTCAGGACTTCCATTATTTCCACATTTGACCTGCCTCCATGAAGTAGCTGATGCCACTTGCCTTTAGCTGCAGGCTCTGTAGGTGGCTTTTCCTGTGGCTACAACTCTCACTCAATTTATATATCATCTCCTTCTCGGTCCAGGGTCAAGCCTGCTTCCAATGTTATTAGAACTCTAATTTTCTCTTGCTGGTTCCATTCATTCAGCCCATGAAGACATACATAATCCATTAAACTTTTTACAGTCAAGTCTTATAAATGTGTGATCTGATCACTACTAAAAAATTGAACCCTACAATAAAGATAATAATAATAATTAATATAATTACTATGTCCATCACTACCACAAGTAGTAGAAAACTATTCTACTATGAAGGTTTTTTATTATCGTTACTACAGCTATTACCATTATTATCGATACTGCTGTTCAGTCACTATTTGGGAAGTAGAATTACACCAGCAAGAATATCAATGTCATCGTTCTGGATCACCAACAGATAATATATATCGTAAGGACACTCAGAAGAAGCTGCGTCTGTGTAAGTGACCACTGCCCCAGATCCTGCCTCTGCATATTTGCCAAGAATTTTGTGGAATCCTAATTATGTGTAAATAGCACTAGCTAGCCTAATACTATGGAAATTTTGATCTCTTGAGAAACTGGCTGACATTTTGCAGCCACAAACACTTTCACTATTTATAAAAATATCCTTCAATAAGAATGTTTCATGTTGCTTTTATTATTTCCTCATTTTAGCTAATATTGGTTTAAAATAGGTTTTATCAAAGGAAGATCTAATTTTTATTTAAAATATAATGTCTTATGTGTATATCCATTTTGGTTTAATGATGTAAATTCTGCTAACTTCTTAAATTCTGTTTGGTTTAATGATTGTAAATTCTGCTAACTTCTTAAATTCCTGTTCTGTGAATTAGTTCTCAATGGGACCAAAGAATACACCTTAACTACAAAGTACCTTAGGTTCAAAATTCTTATTTCTATGTATTCTAAAAGAATTAGAATTATATTCAGAAAACATGAAGTAAACATAATTAAAAGATACATTTTGTCCCATAGATCTCAGAGTTTATCCTTCAAACCCAAATTTATAATTAATGCATAAAAGAAAAGAAAAAAATTCACAAGTTTGAGTTAATGTTTTGATTGACATGCCTGTCTCATTCTACTTGGCAAGTTTAAGTATTTTATTATGCTATACATGCTTTTTTATGTGGTTATAATTGTGATAGACATATAAATGACAGTATCAAAATTATTCTTGTTTTGGATTCTTGCTAGTTTGAAGCAGCTGTCAAAACCTTCCTTCTCTGAAAATTAAAAATTCTGTATTACAAACTCTACTGCACAATTTTTGGCAAATTATGTCTCCTCTTATTTTTCACCAATGGGTTCTAGAGTTATATTTTTATTGATGAATTTATCTGGTCCTATCCCAATCTCCTCATATGAATTCGCTCAGTATACCACTATAGAACCTCTTATTTTAAATAGAGAGGTGGTCCTATACATGTACAAAAGGTATTACTTAGAATATCCTCTATAAGACTTTATAATTTTTTTCTGTCACCTTTGTCACTAGAATTTTAAGTTTTCTTTGGTAGAGCTGAACTAAGTCATTATAATGTCATTTCAGATTTTCTCAGTTTCTATTCTTCAAAACAGCACTATGCAGTGTTTCCTGAACATGCACTTTAGGATAGAAAGTGGGCTGGATGCCTCGGATAAAATCATGATCAAAACCAAATCTAGTCCTTGCCCTCAAGAAATTTAAGCATTTCAGAAGTAACATAATTTGTAAACTCAGAAATGCATGTACAATAATAACTGTAGTAGGTGCAATAGCAAAAGTAAGTACTTTATAAACTGTATCAAGGTGAACTTACCCAATTCAAATGTTGAGGCTAAGCAAGCACAGGAGAAAAAAAGAAGAAAGAAATTTCTACAAGACAGAATAAATGTTTCTCTATCTTGCTATGAAATGTAGAAACCCATTAAATTATTTTAAGAAGGATGAAACACGATTAGATTTGCCATTTTAAAATGTACTCTTATTTTCATTCAGCAAATTGATCTCAGGATGGCAGCACATATGCAGGAGAATATTTAAGTAGTGACTTCAGATTCTAGGCATTTTATTTACCTATTGCTTCATTCCATACCTTTTCAACATGTACAGAGCTAACAAAAAGCTGTTAAGCTCATAAATTTTCACTGGGCTCAGGAGTTTTTATTTCTGGTCAATGATATCTGAGGTGCCAGTTTGGAAGACTAGAACAGCTGAAGATGACTATAAACCGAGAATTGAAGTCTTGTGGAGACCCGAACAACTGGGTGACATGGAGGTCCAGCGCACTTCACCTGGCCAGAGCAAAAGCATATGGCTCTACCATATGGGGCCTGGCTTCCTTATCAGAGGACAAACTCTTGGGATTCCAATTAGTTCTACAGTAACTTAGCATTCTTGATGCAACTGTTCCCGACATGCAATAGGTAGATGCAAGGCCTTTTCCAATTTGTCTGATTTTACAAAAACATGACATCATTTCTGCTCTACTCTAAGAAGGTCAAAGTGTTCACAAGATCAGCCAAATCCAAAAGGGAAAAGGCAAAAATACCTACTACTTAGTGAAATGTGTCACATAATTTTCAGGGTTGTTTCAACACTTCCATTATAGTTCAGAGTTCATTCTAATTAGGTTTAGAGAAGTTAATATGACAAAGATACGCATATTTGAAGAATATTGGCAGGCTTTAATGATGTAATGTTATCCTGATTTATTCCTGGAACAGCTGTTGTTTTGTTTTGTTTCTCTTTTTCTTTTGACTTCCCAAGTTTAGAATTGCTTTCACTTTTCGTAAAATCAGCTTTTGTATATGAGCTTTTCCTTTTGCAAATATATTTTTATTATTCCTTTACCAATAATAAGCTAACATATTCTGGAGTACAATGTGACACTTCAGTATGTGTGGGCAGACAAGTACAATATTTAGCCCCACAGACATTTGCCATTTCTTTCTGTTGAGAACACTTAAAATCTTTTCTACCTTCAATTTGCTTTTCTAATGGCTAAAAATGAGCTTCTTCATTTCATGTATTTGTGGGTCATTTGTCCATTTTCCTTTGAGAAGTTTTTGCTAATTCATTCATTGGGTTATTTGATGTTTTGATATTATATTTTTGAGTATTTAAAATATATTTTAGATATTTACTCATTATCAGAATAGTCACTGGTAAAGTTTACTCCCATTCTGTAAGTTGTCTCTTCAATGTGTTAGTGGTTCAACTTGCTATGTCAAAATACTAGAACTTGTGATCTCATTTGTTGACTTTCGCTATGATGCCCTTGTTATTGAAGTCTTGCTCAGGAAGTCTTTGCCTGTGCCTGTGCCTTGAAGTGTTTCACCTATGCTTTCTTCTAGTGGTGTCAAAGTTTTAGATCTATATTAAGGTTACATCCATTTTGAATTGATTTCTAGTTTTCCCAGCACTATTAGTTAAAGAAACTGTCTTTTCTCAAATGAATGTGTTTAGCTCCCTTGTCAAGAATCAGATGAGTGTACAGATATTCTTTGTCTAAGGACTGAGCACCATTCCTGTGACTATGTTGGTAAATCAGTTGGTTGCAAAGTGAGGGATTATGTGTAATATGCACATTACAAAATTCAGAACAAATAAATGGTCAAAGGAAACTTCAACTTCATGACTTTGCTTCTATTTGCATAAACTATTACATGCAGTACCATAATGTACAATTTAGCATAAAACTATAACACTGTGCAGTAAGATCAGCAGAATTCACAATATTGTACTGAAGAAGAAGCCACCATACTGCCACATTGCCGGTCATGTTCCTGCATCATGTGCCTGCATCCTGCAGGCAACAAATCTGAGTGGTGGTCACAGTTCCTAATGGTCACTAAACAGGTAGAGATTTTAAAAAGGAATATTTGTAGATTTTTTTATTATGACTATTAGCTGTACCTTTTGTTTCTCAAATGAATTTTAGGATTAGGTTTTCTCTGGAGAATGCCATTGGAAGTTTGAGGGAATTGCATTGAATTTGTAGATTGATTTCGGTAATATAGCAATTTTAAAAGTATTTATTCTGCTGATTTATAAACATGGCAGTCCTCTCCACCTTTTATTGTCTTCTTCCATTGCCTTCTTCATGGTTCTATAATTTCTATTGTAGAGCTCTTTCATCTTCTTCATTATGGAGGGTTTTTTCAGGTATTTTAAAGCTGTTACATGTAGAATTGAATTCTTGATTTCCTTCTCAGATAGTTTGTCATTGGCATATAGAAAACATTGATTTTTAATATTGATTTTGTATGCTCAACTCTGCTGAATTTGTTTTCCAATTATAAATGTATTTTTGGAAAGTTTTAAGGTTTTCTGTATATAGGATCATATCATCTATAAATAAAGATAATTTTAGTTCTTTCCTGTTGCAACCATTCAAATTTTATTTACCTTTCCTAGTCACTCTAGCTAAAACCTCAAGTTCTATATTGAATTGGAGAGTGGAGAGTGGAAATTCTAGGCTCATTTCTTATTTGAGAAGAACTCCTTTCATTTTTTTTCTTATTCAGAATGATACTATGAGATACGATATTTGTCATATATACTCTTTAATATATTGGGGTACAATTCTTAAATACCTTGAATCTTCAGGACTTCTATTATGAAGGAATGCTGAATTGTGTGGAATCAGTTTTCTTCATCAATTGAGATGACTGTATAACTTTAATATTCCGCTCTATTTATGTGGTATATAATATTCAGTGGATTACCTATGTCGAACTGTGCTCACGTCCTTGAAATAGAAGCACCTTGATTCTAGTGTATTGTATTTTTAATGTGTTGCTGAGATCAGTCTTATAAGTATTTTATCAAGCATTTTTGCACGTATGACTGTCAAGGGTATTGGCATGGAGTGTTCTTCTGTTACTGTTCTGTCCTCGTCCAGTTTTGGTATCAAGATGATGTTTAGCTTAGAGAATCAGCTTGAAAATATTCTCTTTTGATTTTTTCATTAAAATTCTGGTAAAACTCATCAAAACTTATCCGTTAAGACATCTGTCCCTGGGCTTTTTTTTTTTTTTAAAGAAACTTTTTATTAGCGTTTCAATCTTACTTGTTGTACTTGACCGGTTTAGGGTTTTTGTATCTTCCTGGTTCAATTTCTGTGTATGTGTCTAGAATTTTAGCCATTTATTCTAGATATATAAGTTATTATAATAAAATATTTTAGAATAGTCTATAATGATCTTCTGAATTTCAGTGGTGTCTGCTGTAATATTCGGTTTTTCACCACTAATTGTGTTGACGTGGTTCTTTTCTTTCTTTACATTGGTTTGGCTATGGGTTAATTAATTTTGTTTATCTTTTCAAAGAATATCCTGTTGGTTTCATTGATCTTATGTAATGCTTTTTAATGTCTGTTCCATTAATTTCAGCTCTGATCTTTGTGATTTCTTTTGTTTGATTAAGTTTTGGATTGTTTTTATTTTTCTAAGATCTTGAGATGATAAATCATTAGGTTTATTATTTGAGATCTATGCTATTTATATACAGGCATTCATAGTTATTAATTCTCTAGTGATAACTGCTTTTGCTGTATCCCAGAGATAACAATATTTTATGCTTCAATTTTTGTTTGATTGTAGGAAACTTTAAATTCTCCCTGATATGTCCAATGTCACAAGAATTATTTAATAGTAAATTATACAACCTCCTTGAGTTGGTATACTTTTTTGTCATTTCTCCTGCTGTTGATTTCTTGCTTGATTTCATTATGATTTTTCCATTATAAGGCAAGAAATTATTTCAATTGTTTTTCAGGACTTGCCTAATGTCTAATCTATTTTGAAGAACATTCAACATTCATGAGCTCCTGATAGTAATATGCATTATGTAGTTGTCGAATGGAAAGTTCTGTAGCTATCTATTAAGTCCATTTGTTATGGTTTGTGTCTAGATGACCCCTCGAAACCACATGCACTTATAGGTGCTAGGCTTCACAGAGGTGGCTGAATCTAGTTTTTGCTTGATTTATGGTCCAATGCTGGAATAAGGGTGTAAGGACTATGCCTCCCATTGGGAAGGTGACCTGAATACAAGATAAGGGCAGACAAAAAAAAAACAAAAAAAAACTTGCATCTTCTCTCTTTCCCTTATTGCATTTTCTGTCTTCCACTGCCATGAACAGTTGCCCCAATGTCATGTGTCATCCTGCCTTGGTGACAGCAGATTACTGACTAAAACCTACAAACTGTGAGATTAGTAAATCTTTCCTTAACTTGTAAGTGTCAAGAATTTTCTCTTGGCAATGAGAAAAATAACTAAGACACCATTTAATCTATGATATGGTTTAATTGCAATATTTCTTTGTTGACTTTTTTATCACACTGACTTATTTTTAGGGGAAAGTAAAGTAATGAAATCACTATCACTGGATTATATCTCATTAGTTCTTTATGTTTTGCAGATTTGTTTTATGAAGTTGGGCACATCAATATTTAGTGTGTGCATATTTACAGTTTTTATATTTTTTGGTTAATTGTTTACTTTATAAATAAAGAAATTCTTTATCAAGTAACTAACTTTATCCTGAGTAAAGCTACTTCTGCTTGTATTCAGATTGAATTTGCATTTAATATAGTTTTCAATCATTTATTTTATTCTACATATTTCATGGATATTAAGGTATATTTCTTGCATTCAGAAGTGTTAGATTTTTTGTTTTTTAATCTAGTTTTCAGTCTGTGTATTTTAATTGGAAAATTAAGACCATTTGCAGTCAAAGCCATTATAAAAAAGTTATATACTAATCCTTGTCATTCATTTTGTTGTTTTACTAAAGTTTTTTTCTTTTTAAATTTTCAATATCATTTTTCTTATACTACTGTGTACTGAACTCATGCCTTCATAACACTGAAATGTAGATATACATATACACTTACATATACATATGCATATGTTTTGACCTTTTTAAATTTTTATTTAAACAAGGGTCTCCCTAAGTCACTAGGTTGCCTAGATTGGTCTTGAAATTGGGATTCCCCAACCTCAGCCCTCCAGAGTGATGGGATTATAGTGGTCCAATACATCTTCCTAATTCTTAATAACTTTTCTACTTTTCCTCTTCTGGGAATAAGACTTCTTTACATATCTTTTGCAATGCTAGCTTAATGTTCATAAATGCCTTTAGTTTGTACATCCTGGAAAATCTTTTTCTTTTTCTTGGAAAATTGAAACAGATCTTCCATGAATATAGTTTTCTAGTTTTGTAGTTAATTTTTTCTTTCAGTGTTTGAAGTAAATATTCCATGTGCTCCTGGCCTTTATAATTTATACAGAGAAGTCTGGAGTTATTCTGATAGGTTTGTCTTGATATCTGACTTCGCATTTCTCTCTCATCTTACAATATTCTTTCTTAGTTGTACACGCTCAACAGTTTAGCTATAAGGTGATACAGGGAGATTTTAATCTGGTCATGTCTTGTTTGTGGTCCTAAGTGGCTCCTGTCCTTCCATTTCCATATGTTACTCAAGATTTGGACAGCTTTCTGTCACCACTTCATTGACTATGTAGTCTATATTTGCTATGCTTTTAATCTCAATCAGCGATTGAGACTCGAACTATCTCGTACACAAAAATTAGTAAGTTTTGATTTTTAGTTGTCTGTAATAGTTCTTGTATATTTTATTCATAGCTTCTCATTTTTTCTCTTAGTGTCTGAGTGTAATAATTCAGATTCTATCTTATACCAGTCAGAAGACCTATCATTAAGAATGCAAAAAAAAAAAAAATGAAGATTTAAAAAACCTTGGCCCTACTAGGTGGAATGTAAGTTAGTACAGCAAGTATAAAAAACTGTGCAGTCCCTCTTTGCCTTGAAACCAGCAGATTAAGAATCTCTACAGTATAGAGTTTCTTTTAAAAACATATATATACAGAAAACCTTGGATTGTGAGTAACATGTTCTGTGAATGTTCCAAAAGTTTAACAAACATTTCTAATAAAACCTACCTTGATAAATGAGTGGTGTTTTGCAATATGAGTGATATATGACACTAAATGTCACATGATCACAGCTGAACCAATGCTTCGTCTCTAGCTCCCCTCACTCACTGTGAGATTGTCAGTGATCATCTCCCAACAGCAAGAGATTTCGGAAGATTTGGTCTGCACAGGAAGGGGACTAAAAGGCTAAGGAACCCCTCACTTCAAATGAGATTAAAACCATGTGCAAAATGTGAGAAACAGTGAAAAATTGGTAGAAAAACACCACCCAAATAAGGCTGTAGCAGTGCAAGTGATGAATCTGTTTAAGGGCAATGAAGAGTCACATTTCTGTGAAATCTTCAAAAATAGGAAAAAAGAAACCCCCCCAAGCATCATTGGATAGGTTCCTTTAGGAATGTTGTATGAAAATAAAAAGATTACACTGAACCAATAGATAGTAGTGATTCCATTAGTGTTAGTGAAGAAAGTCATCCTAAACAGTAACCCTCCTTTCCCTAGCCTCTCACATGCCAGCCATGAAGCCTCTCGCATGCCAGCCATGAAGCCATGTTCCAAGGTAAGTGTAGGTTCATTTGTTTATTTTTCTTTATATTTTGTATTATGTTATAGTATTATAGTCATTTTATATAAATGTTTTTAGGTTCTAGAACAAATCATCTTAGCTTTTATTAAATTCATTTGTTAAACAAGTGCTTTAGGTTACAGACATATTTGTTGAATGCATTATGCTTACAAACCAAGCTTTTACTTTCCTTATCTTTGTAATGCAAATTATTTCGGAAAGCAAGTTATCTTTTACTCCATGTTTTCATTTTGCAACTTTACTGGAGCTTTCTTTCTGGTCAAACTCAAAATATTTTAAATCATTCTGCTGGGCTAGTTGCCAATACCTCAACATTAGACTGCCTTGAAGTTTCTTCTGCTAAATTAAACCACTACACTTAATCTCAATCTCCTACAAAGTCTGCCATCAGACCAAAATGTGAGAACCTTTCTGCCGAAGTACTAATAAACACAGTCAGAATCCAACAGCTAATGCAATCTTTGTTCCCAACTGTAATCCTCTCAACTTTTACCAGATGCATTTCTGTCGTCATTCTTGGGTCTTCTGAGCTCTTCTTCCATGAAGTTCAGTTTACAGAATCCCTGCACTGCTTCTTCAGTTGGCATCTCCAAACCTTTCCAAACTCTTCCTAAAATCTAATACCAAAGGCTCCTGAACCACATGGTAGAATAGCATCACAGCAATGACTTCACTTCTCTGGTATCAAAATCTTTTTTATATACTTTCTGGTTGCTGAGACAAAATAACCAACACCCAAAAATTAAAGAAAGAAAGGTTTATTTCCACTCACAATTTGTAGAGGTTTCAGCATGTAACATGCTAGCTCCAAGGCAGAGAGGAATTACAGAGGAAAAACAGACCATGGCAGAGTGGGCAGAAAGCAGCAAGCAGCAGCACTGAGTCACCTTTTCCTTTTTAACCCATCTGGGTTTCAAGCCAATTAGATGGTGCCACCCACCCCCAGGGTGAGCCTTCCCTTATCTACACCCAGTGCTCTTCTACACCAATCAGGAAACTAATTCAGTTGTCACACACCCTTAATCCATGTTCATATAGCCTAAATCAAGCCACATCCAAAAAGGCCCACCCAAGTGCCTGAGACTTTAGAAACTTCTAGATACAAGCAATAGTTGCTGAAAAAATTAACATTATGAAGAAGCCAAATATTTTGTATTAGGACAATAATAAAGATGGATTGATAGCACCTCAGAAATTGACCAGGCTCCAACCATAACAGTCTTAAAAGTGAAAATGTATAAACCTTGTGTTTGAAAAGAGAGCCACTGGATCTCAAGCTCTAGAAGGTCTTTCTATGGAACTGATTCCTCAGCACACATGGCTTCTCTCTTGGGCTAAGTCTGCCCAGTTGATTGCTCAGCTATCCAGGCTTGCAGAAGTCAGTACATCTATGGTGGAGGGAATCCATGCTGCAACTTGGACTGGGAAGGAGGCCTTGGCATCATCTATGTGGTGCTGTTTTTTGGGGGGTTGTTTGTTTGTTGATTTGGGCAGCGTGGTTGTTTGTTTGTTTTTTGGTTTTGGTTTTGTTTTTTTCTTGTATAGGGAATCAAACTCAGGACCTTGCACTTGCCAGGCAGATGCTGGTGCTTCTGAGCTACATTACTGGTGTGGTGTTATTTTCTTCTGGCACACAGAACACAAGAAATTGCGGGGCCAGTGGAATTTCTACCCTGATTTAAGAGAAAGCCTAAGGAGTCAGCCAGTGTGCCCGTGAGAAGGCAGGATGTGAAGCTATGAGAATTAAGTAGAAAATACACAGGAGACTCCAGAAAGTTTGAGATTCTATAAATATGAAACATCTTCCAGGGTGAAAAAAAGTCAATGAACAGAGTCCAAGGGAGAAGCCATGTGTGCTGCAAAGAGCAAAGTCATAAAGACAAGGTTGCTAAGCCCTTTGAAACTCACATCTCACCACAAACTGCCTCAGATGGTGGGCAGGAAGCTCAAGGAATTTAAATTTTTCCAGTGGGGATTTGGTTTTGCTTTGGTCTAAATCCTTTATATCTCTCCACTTTTCACTTTTTTGGAATAAAAACGTTTATCCTGCAGCATTGGATGTTGGAAGCATTTAACTTTCTCTTTCACTTTAATAGGGACTCACAGCTAAGACCTCAGAGTCTCATAAAAGACTTCAGGGGCTGGGGATTTAGCTCAATGGTGTAAGTGTCTTCCTGGCAAGCGCAAGGTCATGTGTTCAATCCCCAGTACCAAAAAAAAAAAAAAAAAAAAAATTTTTTAGACTTGAACTTTTTGGTGATCTGAATCTATTATGATTTTTCAGGTCTTAGGGACTGATAAATGCATTTTCGTAATGAGTTTTTAACCCCCAGGAACGGAGTGTAATGGTGTAGAACTAAAAGAAGTCCCTCTGAAGTCTCAGGTGCTTGGAAGTTCATTATATTATGGAACCATGGTACTCATCAATGGATTTGCTCATAGATTGGTAGTTGAGTGTGATGATGGGGGTGGGGCATGATTGGAGGTGGGTTGCTAGGAACAATGACCTAGAAATGTATGTTCTTGTTCCTAGATCTGCTCATTCTTTTCTGCATCCTGATTGCCATAGGCTGAGCAGATTTCTTCACCAGTCCTTCCCACCATACCATTTCTGCCTCAGAGACAACCAACCATGGATTGCTTTCATGTAAAAAAATCTCCTACTTTACTTTTTGAATATGGGGCATTTTGTCCCAGTGATGGAAAAGTGATTAATATAGGGATAATTCAACCAAACTCTATAGCAGACAGAATTTACTAGGTTAAAAAATAAAACTATCCTTTCACTACAATTATTCCATCTGGAAAAAAAAAAGTTTTTAACATTGAAAATAACATCTTGGTTAAAATAAAATATGCCATGTGGCTAACAAATGAATACACAAGATGAAGTTTGTATCATGGGGAAGACTATAAACTCTTTGCTGTAACACTGGAAATATTTAAAGTAGTTTTTTATAGAGCATCTCAGCCAGACCAGGGGTCTGCACTTTTCTTATAAACACCAGATTAGAAATAATTTATAGACTACATTGGACATATGATTTTTGCAGCAAAAATCTACTCTACCATTTCATGGGGAAACAGCTATCAAAGATACAAAAATTAACATTTTGCTTTGTTTCAAGAAATTTTATTTTCAAAATAAAGGAAAGGAACACATTTATTCCATGGGCCATAGTTTACTAAACTCTTAACTCTGTTTGATAAGGGTCCAACCACTAGACTTCTTCTGAAAAAGCAAAAATCTAAAAACTGTAAGATGCTGTCTCATTTCATTCTTACTCTCATTTATGCTATGTCAAGGAAAGTGAAGGCCATGTCTCTTGTCCAGTGAAATAATTCTCAATGTGATTTTTTAAAAAACAGAAATCTACATTGTTTGTAAGAGAATTTTAATGGGAGAAGTATCATCAAGTTGAAATAAATGTGACAAATATGACTCAAAATGAAAGAAACTGTTTGGACCCCAAATTTCCATGCACAAAAACAGGCTGGAAAGTTATACCATTACGAACAGTGGGAATGGAACGGAACGGAACGGAACGGAACGGAACGGAACGGAACGGAACGGAACGGAACGGAACGGAATGGAATGGAATGAAAAAGAATGACTCACAGTCAGAAATGTGTCAGGAGCTAGAAAGCTTCTCAAAAGGACTGATCAATACAGGTATCTGAATTTGAGGATTGCAAAGGGCCAGTAGTCTCTACAGACCTTCCATTCTCTCTGTTCCTGAGCAGGAGTTTCCATAGGCATCATATCATTTAGCACACGCTGTGTCTCCACTGTATGTTACATGCTTGGGCAGTAGATAGTTTATCTCATTAGTTCCATTTCACATGAAAGGAAGTGCGTACTTGCAGATGTAATCCCAGAGAGTATAAGCAAAACAAAGATAATATACAAAAGACATACGTTTTTGGTATGGTAGCTCTGAGGAGGATATTTTAAAAGCAGGGAGATTAGGCCAGGTAACTAAATCCAAAACTGCCTTCATGGCCTTTTAACTTACAGTTGCGTGATGAATAACCTGTATGAACATGTTTAGTTGGGTTGCTGTTTGTCTTTAATTTTTCCTCCGTTTCCTATCCCCTTCCTCTGCCTTTCACCTGCTTTGGACTTTTCCTCTCGGCATGACTACTTTCGTTATTTTGAATACTGTCTCCCACCTGCACCGAGGCCCTCGGTGCACAGCTTACCTTACTGGACATACCCACCGTTCTATACGATGATGCACAAGACTTTGTCACCTGATTGTCTCCCTTCCCTCACTTTTCAAAGCAAGTATAGTTACTCTCTCGGATTCTCAACTTCCATCCCTCCCACGCTTACGCATCTGGGAAAAGTTTCACTGTTTCTCTCCCTTAGTTTGCTGCCAAATCCAACATTTTCTCCTGTATTGGAAATTTGGATCTCTCAGTATGACAACTATGATTCACTTACTTATTCTTCTTGTGTATGAGTATCCGAAGACAAATACAATCATTTGATTGGGTGGAATTATGCAAAGTATATAGTATTCCATTGGTTTTTAGAAGCTCAAAATTCATTTGTTTTCATCCTTGGAAAATATTTTGGATGAAAATACTGTGATGTATTAATGTTGAAGCTGGAAGAATAAATCCAATCTCAAATACACTGCAGATAACATACTGAGGCTGAGAATGTTTGAAACCTTTGCCACCTTTAGCAAAGTACGTAACTGGGGATAATAGAGAAATTAATGACACAATGATGATTCTTAGACTTGTAAGCCAAAAACAATACTTTCCTTAAAGCACAACTTAATCCCATAACAATCTAAACAAAACAATGTGGTGTCTCCCAACCATTATTTTGATGAAGTCTAATGTATAGGACGTTTAGAAAAATATTTTTACATTTTAATCTCCCGGGCCTTATTTTCTTGAATTGTTTTTATGGGACACTGTCAGTAATATTGAATATCTGAACCACTCATTCAAATGCAAATACATGAGTTTCTCATTCCAATTGTTGCAAAGACATTAACATCAAACTCCTTTACGTTTTTCATTCAATATAGTCAACATGAATCAATACTCAAAGAAAAACATGGCAAATGAAGAAACTGCCTTGTATGTTTCTTCAATAAAATTTAACTCATTTTATTCAAAAACAGGTTTCTTGTCCAAAAAGTTATCAGAAATATAATAAATCAAGGTCTGTTCTGCATACACTAAGATATACTCATGACAATTATGTCTATGTACATTTAATTTGAAAATATCAGTGTACCTTAGATACTGATCTATCAGTAATTTATCCACTTTCATATCATAAAGGAAAATTCAGCTGAGTTGAAGTTGTCTCCAGACACTGTAACAGCATCAATAATTTCAATGTTATCAGTTCACAATAAAGAGGGAGAAATGTTTTGGTTAGGTATCATGTTTGCCACCTTCATTTGTCTGTAAATATTTTTCTTTCAGAGGTTATTTTCAAAATCTATCATTTTAGTCACTTCCGAGTATTTGACATGAACATTGGGTACTAAACACTTCCAAAACTGCTTAAAATGCAAAGCACTGATCTGCCTGTCCAAGGGTAAAATCTCATCAGCTGTAAAGTAAAAAATCACTATTTACCAGATGAGGGCAGCAGAGGGATACAATACAGGTAGAAGAAAGGGCGTGTTGGGTTGTCAATAATCCTAACTTTTGGAATTCAAAAGTCCAGCTACTGATATAAAATGTAAATGAAAGATTATTCAGCACTCATAATGCTTGGCGCTTTGAAGGGAAAGATTTTAGTCCCCCTTTCTAATTCATTTCTGTTGTCCTGTCACATATTTTTGGGTATTGAGCAGTTGGATTTTAAATCACTTTTTAAATAAAATCCTTCTTTGGATTACTTCTTACAACAAACTTATTGTGGCTCCATAGAAATTCTGAAGCTGTCATCTCCACCGTTCATTTTAGAGGTTTCAAATCACATTGTCTTGTAGGTGCTGTGTCGTTTGGGATGCACATGGTCAAAAGTAAGTTCAAAGACGGAAGACATATTTAAACAAATGTGTAAATCATTTAATCAACAGATGCTTTTCATTTTTATTTAGTAGTTCACAACTGTACTGGAAATTTCACTCTTGGCTAAATATCATGTAATGTTAAAATATATATCTTAACTCAAATCAAATATTTTCTAAACAATATTTAATGCTGAGTTTTTTCCTTTATATAATCAAATTCTACTATTTCACATTGATCTATTATTTCCTTTGCTTATTATGATCTTAAAATTCACTGAAAGATTTGACCATCACTTAGTGTTATATTTTTTGCATTAGTTTTTCATTATTCTAGGTTTCATATTCCGAGTTAATTTAGAACAGTTTTGTTTTTAAATCTTCATCCTTCTGTCCTCCACACAATAATAAAATATTAGTATTTTCATCATACCTGTGTTAAAATCTTAAATTTGTTCAAATATTACTTTTCACATCTCAGTGAAGAGTTTTATAATATATAATATTTTGCATTAAAATATTCTATTTTAATATTAAAAGATAAATTTCTGTTATCTTTAGGATTCCCACAAAGCTAATAATATATAAAATTATTGGTGTTCAAATCATTAGTATACATATGACCACTTTTTAAATTGTTAAAAGAGTTTTAATGGACTGTGTATTGTTTTTGTACGCTAAAATCTTTAGCAAGACAATAATGTCATTATTCTGGTTTGCACTGTAATAATTATAATGCCAGGTTGTGGTGGCACATACCTATAATTCTAGTACTGGGGAGGCTGAGGCAAGAGTGTCACCATGAATTTGAAGCTACCTTGGACTGCATAGTGAGTTCAAAGCACTCCTTAATTACAAAGTGAGACACTGTCTCACAAAAAAAAAAAAAAAGATTTACATGGTCTAACAAATTAAACAAAAGTTCTGCAAGTAAAATTGAAACCACTGGCTGTCACTTAACTATTTTCTTTGTACAGAAAACAAACACACAAGCATTCTGAATTTCTTCTTTGCAGCAATGTTAAAAATAATAAACTTCCTGGATTTTTTTTTATAACTGGATACAGCCATGTGACTCAAATTCAGACTGCAGTATTATAGGGAAGATACTGGTGGAGATTTTGGGAAGATGTTTCTTAGTACTCGTATTCATTTAGCTCAACTGTGTAATCCTTCTCTTTCCCTTTCTTCTCCTGTGTAGATTATAAAAACAATGTTCAGAGCTGAAGTCTAGCTGAATGAAGAGATTTTGTGTCATTTATTGTTGCTTACTTTGTTTTGTATGTTGTTTATAAACAAATAACTAAACACAGATATTATCGTTACATGATTTCTAAGTTAAGTTTTCACTGGGATTTAATTGATGAAGAGATGTCAGGTGAGAGTATTGTTCTCAGAGTTATTTTCATTTTTTTAATGTTTCCATGACTTTTAAACTAGTGAAGTTGGTGAAAAACAGCAAGAAGAGAAGAAAGAAGACCTGAAACATTGAAATTTGTGATTCAGACCATGATTGCAGAGAAAATGGACATTTTTATCTGTATTTTGTTTATTATGTTGTATCTCTTTGTTCTATTTTATAAGACATTTTTGTTCTTAAATTCATTTATTTTTCATACTTGTAGTAGCAAATTCTACTAGTTTTCCAAAATACTATTTGTATCTTTACTCATTTTATGTGTTATTTTAACAATTGTATGGACATTAACCATTATAATTATTTCTTTGAATATATTTGGCCAAGTCTTTAGAATTTAGTAAAGTTTGAAAATAATACCAAATTCTCTCATAGTTTATGTTACACATTATAGTTTTAATGTGTAAATGATATATATTTTTATCGTATTTACTTATTAAAAATGAGTATACTAGATTAATTTTTAATGGCAAGCCATAATTTTAAAATCTTATATCATTAAATCCTAATTGCATTTTGTTCAGGTAATGTAAGTAGATTACAAGAAGATCATCAAATGTTTTTGGTTTGGTTTGGTTTTGCTTGGTTTTTGGTACTGAACTCACGACCTCGGGCTTGCCAGGCAGATGCTTACGCTGCTGAGCTAAGTCCCTGGCCTGACTGTCAAATGTTTTTAAATGTATTAAAGCATTTCATGTAATTGTCAAGTCTGAACATATTTTCCATGTAAATTCAATCTTCTTTGTTAGACTGTTAAAAAAAATCTACATGATTTATTTTCTCTATTATGAAACATAGCTAAAGTGTAAACTTCTCACAGAATGCTTTCTTTATTTTTATTTTAGTGAATTCATATCTTTCAGTGACTGGTCATGTGGCATGTTTTGACCAATGAATTCTAAGCAGAAGTTTTATAGCTAGTTGGCAGATTGGCAAAGCAGCAATCATTTCTCCCTACATAATTCCATCTGCCACAAAAACAGCAATATTCTACACACTGACTATTCTGTGGGCTTACGTCATGGGGTGAAAGAAATGTGGAACATTGTCCTGGTTTAGTCAATAATGGATATGCAGAATAGGTGAAAATAAATTTAACTATATTTGGAGATTTTTTAACTAGAAATTAACTCTGATAACTGGTGGAATATTTAAATAGATATGGAGTGTAGATTGACAAATGAGAGGAGAAAGAGATTCTGGATTTCAGGAGAGAGATATGAGCAGGAAAGGTAATTTTGGTGGCTTTCAAAATAGTGTTATTCAAGAGAATAAGTACAGAGGAAAAACAAAAAATAACAACTCTGAGCTCTGAGATCTGTAGCATTAAGAGATTGGGAACAAGAGGAAACAACAAAAGAAATTAAAATGCAGCAATTACAGAATATATGGAAACACCAAGAAATGTACCCTAGTTTAATTTTTAAAAAGTGTTAAAGAGAAATCTCAGCTATCAAATTCTGCATATAGATGATATATCATTAAACACTGACTTCAGAGTTGAGAAACTTGAATAACAGTAGTGAATTTAAACACTTGGTGGAAGGGTGGTAACAAAGTCAGGCTTGGATAAAGAAATGAAAAGCTGCAGACATCAGAAACAGATGACAGTTTTAAGAGGTACTGAAAGGAGAAGCAAATAAATAGATTAACAGTGAGTGAGAGAGATGGGATATGAAAAAAAAATTTTAGTATAGGAGAAATGGAAAGATGCTTGAATATTAATGAAAGTGATGAAGCACAGGAATATATTAGAAATGAGAGAAGAACAAGGGAGAAAAAGAAATATAATTCTGAGTATGTGCAAAAGGATAAAAACTGAAAAACATTATCATGACTATCTAGAGATAGAAGATAAAAATATGAAGAGTCACTTGCTCAATAGTGCCAAGATGAAAACCAGAGTCTTATGTGTATAGATACTTGTACTTCATGATGCTAAATGTTTCATGGATTAGGATTTCTTGAAGCAGAGACTACAAAGAGGATTCTCATGCAAGTATTTATCCAGTAAGTACTCTCAGGAATAACATGAGGAAGGAAGAGGAGTAATTCACCATCCACTGTCTTGTATCAGTGACTCATTGGATAGTAGCCATTTGCCAATGGTAGAGAAGTTTAATGTCATCTCTCAAGCACTTTCAGAAAGCACTTCCAGAAAAGACAATTCTTGTGACCTAGGGTAAGTGTTATGGCTTAATGTCAGTGGCCCCCAAGCCTCATGCATTTTCATTGTGCATTTGTGATTGGTTCATTGTCAACCAGGCTACACCCACCTAGGGGTGGAGCCAGCATACAATGTAATGGCTAGAAGAAGGCATGTGTTTCTCTCTCTTGCCAGTTTTTGCCTTGCTGTTTGCAGCTGCCATGAACTGCGGCCCCACCATGTCACCCTGCCTTGGAGCCAACTGAGTATGTACTGAAACCTCCAAAAGCTGTAAGATATAAACCTTTCCTTTCCCAACTATGGGCATCAGGTATTTTGTCTCAGCAACAAGTAAAAAGTAACTAAGACAGAATTTGTTACCAAGAATGGGATTGTTGCTGTGACTATTCCTAACCGTGTTTTTTGAGAGGCTTTGGAAATTGCTTGTGGGCAGAGTTTGGAAAGGTTCAGACATGTCACCTGGATGCATAGAGCTGGAGCAGTTTAGGCTGTTCTGTAGAGAAGATTCTGGTCAGAACTCAGGAGACCAGAAGGCTTATAGAAAGCCTGATGTTAAAGACCAGGCTTGGGAAGTTTCTGTTGGGAAGAAGGACTAAATTGATTGTTGGGCTCCCCACGATGTGTATTATGACTTGGCAGAAAGTTTGTCTGCATTTTGCTCATGCCCAGAGACTTTGCCTGAGACTGAGATTAAGGGCAATGGACTGGTTAATCTGGCAAAGGAAATGTCAAGGAAGTCGAATATTGAGGCTGTGGCATGGCTATTGCTGGGGGCTTTTAGTCAGATACATGTTGCAAATCAAAAGCAAAGAGCCCAGCAGGATAATTTAAAACACTGTGAGTTTGGCCAGAAGGAAAACTGCAGTAAAGCTATGGATTGTAAAGATAGAACCGAGACTTCAATTGCTGAGAAGAAACAGAGAAATAAGAAAGATGGCCAGAAGGCATCCCAGGAAGCAGTGGATCTCCATCCTTTGCAGCCTCAAAACTGCAAAAGTGAAAGAATTTGCTCAGAGGAGAAAGTGTCAGAGCACCATGCTCCAGAATGGTGAAAGAGGCCACTTGAGGTTCCAGAATAGCAGCAGCCACATGAGGTTCCAGAATGGTGGCAACATATAGAAGCTTTTCCTCACAATCAAATAAACAGAGCCCAGTGATCCAGGCACTGGACCCCTACTGAGTATGTACTGAAACCTTGCATTAGAGATTAGGTATTCAATGAGGGAAAAAAGCCTGGCTACTCCTCCAGCTGGCAGCAAACCTTGGTGGCATCCACATGGTGCTGATTTTAGGTGCAAGGAAAATGCACAAATTCTGACGGTAAGATGGCTTCCACCTCGGTTGCAAAGGGCCTGGGAAGCCAAGCAGTGTGGCCCTGAGAGGGCAATTTGTAAAGATTAAGTGTGAAGCCAAAGGTGCAGTGGAGACCCCAAAAGTTTGGAAAAGAGAGGAACGTGGATCATCCAACGAAAACTGCGAAAATCGAGCAGAGAGGGTTTAAGAGAGAAGCTGCAGGAGGTGAAATCCCTGGAAGTGCTGTGTGGGTGGAATCACCCAAGCTTTTTGGTGCTTGCAACCAGATTGCTTCAATGCTGAGCATGGAATTCTAGGACTTAATGTTCACCTTGCTGGATGTTGGACTTGTTCTGTTTCCAATGCTTTATATTCCCGTTTGTAACTTTTGGAATAATAATGTATAGACGCTTCTCAATTTATGACAAGGAATGAATCACAAATGCACAATGCAAATGCATGAGGCCTGGGGGCCACCGACATAAACCATGACATTCCACCCCTGGCCCCCAAAGACTCATGTACATCCTCTGTACAAAAGACATTTAGTCATCTCCAAGAGTTGCCAAAGTCCTAACATTTTCAGCATTGCTGAGAAGTCCAAGTCCCAAGTCTCCTCTAATATCTATGGCAAACTCTTAACTGTAAGCCCCTGTACAGATGAAACAAGGTTAAACATTTCTGAAATGCAAAGGCACAAGATAAACATTACCATCCTACTATCATGTCCAAGTAACATACACTCAGTAGAGTTTGTACTTGGAATTTTGAATCTCAGTCTTTTCCTGAGCTAGCAATATGCAGTATGATACTGTCACCAAGACTGAAGTGGCAGTTCCTAGTCAGCCACTGGAACACACAGGTAAACAGTGACCTTTACTTAAGTTTTGCTATGCTATGGTGTTTAAGAAGTCAGGGATACTAAATACAACTTTGACTTTCACCATCTTTTACTTATGATGGACTTATTGAGATGAAACTTCAGCACAACACAAGAAGCATCTGTGTTGGATAGAGCTCAGAGAAGGAGAGGTGTACCAGTCAGAGTTCTCCAGAAAAACAGAACTATGCAAGTGTGTGTGTGTGTGTACTCACATGTGTACACATATGCATGTGTCTGTAGATATACAGAGAGAGAAGGAGAGATATTTACTTCGATGAATTGCCTCATGTGATCATTGATCCTATAAGCCTTAAACCTATAATCCATAGCACAGTCCACCAGAATGGAAAATCTCTCAGTCACATGAGAAGAGTAAACACTTCTAGGAGAATTTTTCCTTTGTCAGAAACAACTCATTTTTTCTGATTATCAGTGAGGCCTATTTTTCTGAATATCTATGAGGCTTGTTCTCTAGATAATCTCCTTCACTTGAGGAAAACTGATGATTGATGTTGCCAATATCTACAAATACTTTCACATCACCTCCTGGACTTGCATTTGATTGAATTACTGTGTCCTATAGCTCAAACCAGACATAATCTGGGGAGATAATTTTTAGTAACAATCAGTAATAGTTGCCCAAGAAAAAGGCAGCAACATTCTTACCAGGCTAGAAAAATATATTCAGAAAAAGACTTCATTTCCAAGTCCCTTCAAAACTTATTTGGTGGTAACACACCAGGTGACGCTTAAACCAGAAACAGGGACATCATTCTGAAGGTAATAGGTCACGTGATCACTGGGCTCTGAATATTTCTCAAATTTGTCCAGTTGTTTCTGTCTCAGTTATCACTCTACCAGTGCAAAGTATAAATTTTTGGGGGGCTATCCTATACTAATTGCTTAAATACATTAAAATTCTTTTACATTAACTTAATAAAAGATTATACTGCTCCCTTATTAAAGCTCATGACTAATTCTTTTGTCTTTAGCAGTAAGTCTAAACTTATAAAATTATCTTAATATAGTCCCCTAATGTCTGACTCCTGTCTCCTTTGTCTTGTGCTACCCATGTCTATCTTGTCTACCAAGCTCTAACATCTCATTTTATTTTAGATGAATAAATGCTCTGTAATGTCCTAATTTAAAACTTCCATAAAAAACATTTTCCTCTGATTTTCCACTGTTACTTTTCTCATCTGTTCATTTTTAAATATTATGACAAATGCATTTTTTTTCAGGGGCCAATAAGAACAGAAAATTTATGTTTCTCAAAATAGCACATTGAATACCTAATCTCTAATGCAAGGGCATTTGAAATTAGATGAGGTCACCAGGGTGGAGATTTTATGATAGGTTAAGACCCTGATAAGAAGAAACAACAGGTAGCTTTGACCCTTTCTCTTCCACAAGCGTGTGTTGAGAAAAGTCCATGGGAGAGTGTAGGGAAAGATAATCAGCTGCTCACCAGGAAGACAGCCCTTTCCAGGAACCGAATCAATTAAAACATTGATCTTGGACTTCCCAGCCTGCAGAACTATGATGAAATAAATTTTGTCGTTTAAACCATTCACTGCATGTAATTTTGTTATGGTGGCCTAAGCTAAGAGTACTCACTAAGTTTTGTTCTCAAGGTAATTGGCCCAGTATTTCTCCTTTGAGTAGTTTCACACTGCAAATTATTGTTTATAAGACAGTTCTGTTACCCAAATGTACAAATGTCTATGCTGGAGACAATGTGTGTCTTCCTCATGGTTGAAACCTAAGCTACTGTCCCAGACTATCTGACTCATGAAAAACACGCAATACATATTTACTCACTGAAAGAAATATATAGCTGACTAAATCCATGAAGCTAGTTTTGCCCTCGATCACAGACAGTGATCTACTCAACCAGTGATCTACTAAACCAGTAGGTCAACAGGACTAAAATTCCATAAATCATTTCAACTGGAGAGAGAAAGATGTCAAAAAAGAAGTGTGCATTTCCTTTAATGGTAGATGAAGAAATCATACCAAAATCATTGGGTCAATAAATAAGATGGACTGTTGCATGGTGTAATAAAAATCAGAGGTATGAAATTTCAATTTTAAAAGGAACTATGAAGCATTTCAGACACCACAAGAAATTGCATACAGTTTGGTGTGGTCCAAACAGGTGAAATTAAGAGTGACATCTAAAAGAAAATCCAGATTTAAAGATTGTTAGCTTGTTAAAAAATGATTTATTATAGGAGGGATTTAGAAAATCAGAGGCATTACTAAGATAAATTTGGGCTGGTGCATATATGGAGATGACCAGAAGAAGTTTGAAACCAGACAGGGATAAATCATGTTTTGCATGGACTTCCAGAGGAAGTAGGGCGTGGATAACATTTGAAAAACGGGATGAGCTTATCTTGTTAGAAGGCACCTGTACATGCAGATGTTTCTGTATCAATATTTCAAAAACTTACACAGTTGATTACCAGTAGAATTTTATTTTTCATCATATACTTTTGAAAGTTATATTAACAGTTATTTACTATGTGAAAATGTAAACAATAGAAATAACACAGAATTCATATGGAAACCTCACTCTGAAAAGGAGGCTTTACTAGATAATTTTCATTTTCCATTTCAAATCACAGATATAATGATGCTAAAATCTTTCAGAAAACTATCACAAGATCCTATAAATATATTGCTCGGTAAATCATTTATTTACCTTATTCTGCATCCATTTTAAATTGACTTTCTTCAAACTACCCTTCACTGTTCACATGTGTCTATGACAAATTAAAATTTTACACAGTATTTTGATATTTAACTAATACAAGAAAGAAAATCATTGAAAAAAATTTCCCTAAAGTATTTTACATCAATTTCCATCAATGGCATGACCCAGCAGATATTTTAGTAGAAAAAAACAGAACTGAATATTTTTTGTACAAGGGTAATGGTATTTTATCCATAACTCATGTTTACTCAGGAATGGAATTTAACTCAGTAAATTTTGATCCTGACTTTCCACAGATATTTTCTAATGAGAAAATCCAACATTGAATTCACAGGTGTCTATACCCAACTCTTTAGCTAAGCTTCAAAGAATTGTCATTTCAACACAGATGAAGAGATGTAACTCTACTAAATTAGCTGCTTTTTAGAACCAAGGAAACCAACATGAAATAGTACAGAAAGATACTAAAATGATGTTAAGATTATTACTCATTGCCTTATAAGCAGGCAGTGTATGAAGCAGTCTTTGCTATGGAGTATATCAACATATCTTCCTATTTTAGGCAAATTTTTAAATGCTAGTAATAGAATTTATAATTGAAAATGTAGCATTTTCTGGCCTTGTCAAAAGCAAGATGAAACATTGAAAATTTTGAATATTAATCAATTTTCATTAATTAAGGCAAATAAATAAAATATAATCAAAGTTGATTAATATTTAGAAATTTAAATTCATTGCCTTACTTTTGCAAGGCTGTGATAATATCTTTGTCTCTATCTCTCTGGTGTCTCTGACTCTCCCTTGTTCCTCCCACCCTCTCATGCAAACACACAGAATCATATCTTTGATTATTGATATTAGCACAAGTAATTAGGAAGTATTTATAAGACTAACTTACTTTTTGTTAAAAGCCTTTTACAAGAGTTACCCAATTAAAAGCAGCCAAAATTAACCTGGAGTCTGTAAGGTGGTATTTCAAACACCAAAAAACTTTATTTTTGCAAATTTCCCTCAATTGGATCAAAATTTGCTTTAGTTAAATATTTCAGTAATTTGGATTAAAAAATGGTTTGCTTTCAAAAGTCAAAACATTCAACCCTGTTGAAACTATTGTGAACAAATATTAATATATTTCCTGTAGAGATGTATATCTAACCCCTGGAGTCAGCTCAATTAAGTCTTAGTGTGATTTAATTCCTATTTATTGTCATTTGCTATCCCACTGCTATGATTGATTTTAGCCAAGCCATATTTTGAATAGATAATTTAATTATTTTTATAATTCAATAAACACATGAAAAATAACTAAATGAAAAGTCTTGATTGAAAATGGGGCTTCTCATAATCATTTTATGTATTAACTCTAGCACTAAGACCCTCACACTACTTTGATAATGTTATCTTAGTTTTCTTCTTAAAAAACTATGTTTTATTGGTTTCTTAAGTGAATTTTTGGTTTACTGGTATAGCAGATGATGACTTTGCTGCTTCTACAGTTGTTACGTTTCACAAGAAATTATATTAAACTTATCTGACGTCTCGTTTTAGTATTTTAATTTCTAAACATTAAATTTTCTATTAGAAATGTATATTTGCATGTTATGAAAATAATGTTACATCTCTAAGAAAATCTTGTCACAAGACTTAAACCTTCATATTGTCACTGTTATATGACATATGTTACATGTCTAAAATTGGGAAACATTACTGCCTTTCCTTATTTTTAGTGTGTCAGCACAACTTGGGTTCAATTGTACTTTATTAAATATATACACATATATATGACTCTGAATTAGTAAATTCTACAAATATTTGATATAATTATGTGTTAAATAGTAGAAAAATATATATTACCTTAGAAGTATTTGCTTTTTAAAAATCATAACTGACTAGAAATTCTTAGATTTTGATGTATTTTTTTCAAGAAGTTTCAAAAAGTAAGTATCTAGAAAAATGTAGACAGTGCTTTGGATTTGATTAGTCCTCTGAATTCTGTGACCAAGCCTCCAACAGATAATATACACATTAAAATAAAAATGCCTACAGTGTGTTTTATCCTGCATTACTCTGCAAATAAATTTTGTCCTTATTGAGATATCATAATATATTACAATTTTACTTCATTTTAAAATATTTATACCCAGAAATTCTAGGACTATATTTATGCATGCTTAAACATAACAGAAAACATGAGTTAAATAGTACAGTGATGTGCTAATCAAGATATGCTGGTCTGCTTTCACATCACTGGAAAAAATACCTCAAACTTGCTGTTTAGAGAAAGAAAAATATATTTTAGCTTACAATTTCAGGAATTTTAGTCTATGAATGACTGGTTCCACCATCATGGTGAAAGTGTGTGCTAGAGAAAAGTCGCTTACTTCTTGGCAGCCAGAAAACTAAGACAGAGAAAGCGCACTGAGAGGCCGATGCTCAGTTCTCTACTGCGAACCCCTTCTAAAAGCACATTCAGCAAGGACACTAGTGGATTAATCCACCAATGACAATGCTCCTTCATGATCCAGTCACCTAGCTAGCAGTCTCTTAGTCAAGATTTACCACAGAAGGTCACGGCTTGTGAATTTGACGCCTAATTTGACAATCATGCATCCTGTAATCGTACGTAACAGCACGATTACTATTCTGCTTAAGATGATGTAACTATTTGTATACAATGGAAACTGTACCCAAGATCTCAACAGTTCCAGCATTGCTCAAAAGACCGACTCAAAGCAGATTCTTACCTCTTAGCTACTACCTATCAACATGATTATCAAAATGCTGGTTATAATAGCTCATACAATGCCAGTGGATAAACACTATCACTCAAAAAGGGAAGAATAGGAGGATAGAAAAGAATTGGACAAAAGCAAGACCAAGACACAGCAGGACAAACATTTAAGTCCTACAGCTCCATTTCTGGCATCCTGACGTGCCGTGGAAAGATGAGTTGTACAGCCTTAGGGGACCCCTTCCCTGCACCCTTGTTGGTTTGCATCCTACACACCTGCTTCCTTGCGTTGGTTCCGCTTACTGTGTGTGGTTTACCTTGGTAGATTTTCCACGTGTCTGACATCTCTAACTTCCTGGGCTTTCAGAGGAACCTTTGTTTTCATTCCCACAGCTCAACGCATGCCCCTCCCCCAGTCACACATCGCCTGGTTTTCCATGATTTCCTTGGAATTCAAGCAGCTCCAGAAGCACCCATCCAAAATTACATGTGGTTCTTTTGGGATCAAATTTTCAGTTTTTAAAACCTTTCTACTCTTTTTTGAATTCCGATTTTAGTTATAAATCTGATTAAAAACAGCCAGCACTGCCTATGCCACATCCTGTGTGCCTGCTTGCCTTGAAACTTCATCTGACAGCTCATTAGTCCATAGCCCTTAAACTCAGGTTCCTACAGCATCCCAGGAAAAAGGAAATTTTACCAAACTTTTGCCATAGAGAAACATGATGACCTCTAGAATAATCTCCCTAGAGTCCTCCTTTAAATTTGAAATCTCATGATCCTGGACTTTACTCTCCCATATTCCTCTGTGTTCTAATATCCGAACTCCAGCCAGACCTGCCCAGCGGATATTTTGGATTACTTCTCAAACGTTTACCAAACTCTTTCTGAAAACTACTTCCATCGATTTCTAAACTATATTGCCATGCAAAATCAAAGCAGGTACCCTACTTCTCAGTACCAAATTCTGTATCGGTTTGCTTTCCTATTGCTGCAATAAAATACTCAACAATAAAAATTTAAAGAAAGAGGAATCTATTTTAATTTATAATTTCAGTGGTTTCAGTCTTTGGTTGACTGGCTCCATTGTAAGAGTGATTATGTGGAAAGGTGTGGTAGAGGAAAGGCATTCACTTCATAGCTGCTGGGGACCAAGTCAAACGTAAAGAGTGAGAGACAAGATGTATACTCTCTAGAGGAACAGCACCAGTGACCCATCTCCTCTAATTTGGCACCTTTTCTAACACATTCAGCTATGGATACGAGTGGATCACTGAGAAGCATCGCACCCTGTGATCTAGTCACTCCCTAGGAGTCCCTTCACTCAGTCATTTCAACCACTGAACTGAACTGGAACATCAATTTTGATATTTATCCAGGATCCCAATCAAACTAAAGATTAATTTTTACTGTCACAGGCCTTGCTGACAGTATAGGGAATGTGTTGTCCTTTTGAGGCCACCACTGTGCATTGCAATCATTACAACAGTGGTGTGCAAGTGTTGCCCAAAGGACTTAAGATACAGTACTCAGAGGTTACTGACAAAATACATCATAGGAGGTAAGAACGTGTGACTTTACAGTCTTGAACCCTTCACTTCTTTCAGTATCTAAAGATTTGGACCCATAATATGCGGCTCTTGTTCAAGTTTATGCAACAGTGTGATTTGTAAGCTACGATTTTCTTTACATGAATCTTATGACATATCATGTGTTTTCAACTAACCTCTGTCTCCTTTTTTTAGTGACAGAATGAAATATAAATGTATACGTAAGACCCAAAAGAAAGAAAATATAAAACAAAAAGTAAATTGTGTTTTTAAAAGCACAACATTGAAATTGACAAGCTAATATAACAAAGAAATATTCAAAAAAGGATTCATGCTAATAATTTTTCTATTTGCATAGTTTATATGCATGGAACCATGGTGATAAATGAAACAAAATTAAGCACTAAATTTAAAAATCTCCACAAATCAGTATTTTTACAATTAGTATTTTCAAGAAATAGAGGCTAGGAGAGGCTAAAATCTAGCAACATAATCAATTTTCCTCAAAAGCCTGCTTCAGTATTCTCTATTTTAAGTCAGTGCCCACTCCTTATTGTCTGGAAGAAGAGAAAATTCATCATGATTTAATTTTGAATTCTTTTAACCTACAAAATGGGCAATTTAAGACATAAAGAAGGATGTGCAGATGATAAAAATAAAATTATCTGAAAGTCATTTATATTACATAATAAATGCAAGTGAGAGGCATTCTACAAAATATCTGCCTTGTACTCTTCAGACTATCACAAGCATAGAAAACAAGCAAAGCCCAAAATACTGTCAGAGCCTAGAGCACCCTAAAATGGCAGCTAAAGGTAATTTAGGATCATAGATAAGGAATGTGGAACATAGAAAAGAAAGTCTGCAGGGAAAAACAGAAAACCCAAAAAAGGTACAAACTTTAGTTTATCATAATATATAACTAGTTTTTCATTATTTGTGAAAAATGTGCTTTACAGTGAAAAGTGTTTATGAGGGAATTGTGTGCGAAATATATGAAAACTCTCAGCACTATCTTTCTAATATTATCTAATTCTAAAACTTTCTTTAAAAGTTTATTTTCAAAAAATGATACAGGAGAAATTGAAAAGACATTTGACTCTGATTTCACACCATTATATGATTGTCCCAGTTTTGAAGGGAAAAAGACAGTTTAACTCTTGTATTCCTGTAAACCCCTACTGCTTCCAAGCTGCTATTCATTGGATACTACTATTACTCATATACTCATTCCAAAGATGATCTGTAGAGTTCTAATATTTCTTTGGCAGGAGACTTGAATTCCAATGTTATTTTAAAACTTCCTCTACAGACAGTATACTATTCAGTCCTCACTCTGAAAGAGCTTTAGTGTGATGTCCTGGGATAGTGCTATAGAACTTCACCAAAACTTTCAGGTGAATAAGAGAACAAAAGAAAATATAGGGGAGATCTGAGTTTGTGGTCGTATGAGGAAGATAAGTATAGGATTCAGAATTCAAAAAAAATTTAACAATCCTGTAGTTTACTCAATTTGACAAAATGAGCAATGCTACCTGTCTTGTGTAACAGTGATAATAAAAAGTTTAACAATTATTCTGGGCCTTTGTGTTTCCACATAGATTTCGTGGTTGTTCTTTCCAATTCTTAGGGGAGAAAATGCTGCAAGCATTGTGATACTTGACTTCAAAATATACTACAAAGTTACAGTAGTTAAAAGAGCACTACTCAGGCAAAAAAACAGAGACTATTGGAACAGAATAGAAAAATCTAGAAATTAATCCATTTACTTATAGCCAACTGATTTTTAGCAAAGTTGTTAAGACAATAGGAGAAAAGTGATGAAATATTTTCAATAAATGGTGTGATAGAAAAAGTTCAAATTCATATATAGAAGACAGAAACTAAACCCTTCTCTTATACCATATAGTAAAATTAACTCAAATTGGATCAAGGCCCTAAACATAAGATACACAACTATGAAGTTGCTAAGACCAAGCATAAAGGAATCACTTTAAGACACTAAGTTAGAAAAATATAGTTTGGGTAGCACTCCAAATGTGTAAGCAATGAAAACAATAATAGATAATTAGATTATATGAAACTAATCTCTTACACAGTAAAGAAAGCAATAGAGTAAAAAACAAACAGATAGTGGGAGAAGTAATTACAAAATACCTATTAGATAAGGGATTCATATCCACAATACATAAGAAACACACATAATGCAGCAGCAAAACAATACACATTTCCTAAAAGAAAATATACAAATAACCAGCAAGTATTGAAAAAAAGTTTTATCTTCATAATCTTCAGGAAAAGATAAATAAAAATCACAATAAGCTATTATCTAACTCCATTTAAAAGGAAACTATCAAAAAGACAGGGCATGTTCTAGAGAGAATTAATGAGAAAGGGGAAATCTTTGTAACGTTGGTGAGAATGTTAGGTAGTACATCCATTATAGAAAAATGCTATAGATATTCTTCAAGAAACTGAAAATGGAATTATTTTATGATGCAGAAATTCCATTTCTGGATATATACTGGAAGAAAGTGAAATAATCATACCAAAGAGGTGGCTGAAAGGCTATGTTTATTGCCGCAACATTCAAAACAGACAATATGTGAACTTAATCAACATTTCTAAAAATGGCTGAATGTACACATATGTTATATACATATATATATATAGCAGTTATTATCCAGCTATAAAAGTGGATGAGATCCTCCCATTTGTAGCTTCAAAGATGGACCTGAAGTACATGAAATAAGCCAAACAGAGAAAGATAAAAACATCAGGGACTCACATGAATCACAGAGAAACAGAGATTAGAGCAGAGTTCAGTAGCAGATAGGAACGGTATGGAGGAGGGGGTTGGTAAGAGCGGATCCCGTGTACCAACATACAGCTGGGCAAAGGAAGTTGTTTCAACTTTATACCCCAATAGGGGTAACTGTCTTCAACAGTTAATCACACGTGTGTAAATAACTAAAGGAGAAGATTTTTAACTTTCCAACACAGAGAAGTAATATTTATAGGTTTAAAATGCTAATCACCCTGATTTCACCATTACATTTTTTTACAATACATGTATTGAATCATAACACCACACTCTTCTTAAAAATAAAGGAGCTTTACTGATGTAAAAATTTGCATAATTCATAATTTACAAACTGGAAATGTAAGATTCAATAGATTTAGCAAAATGAAAAAGTCACAATAAAATTTAAGTCACTTTTGCTATCCCAAATCAAAATACTCTACTTACTCTTATCTTCTAATCATCGAGGTTCCCTTGGCATACTCCCTTTCTTCACAGATTTTCGTATTCCGGGATTGTCTTTAAAGCATGCTATTTATAAATAAATAAACAATAAAGATCTTAGTATACCCTAAGAAATATAAATACTGCAAAGTAAGTTCTCACATCACCTGAGAGTGAAATCAGACACCAATAATGGAAACATACTTAGAATGTAAATACTTTCTTGTTTTTCTCACTCCTCTTACTTATTAAAATTTTTATATTAAAGAATATGCCTAGCAAGTGATATCCAGCTATAGAAATGAGTGAAATCCACCCATTTACAGTTACAAGGACAATAGGTTAAGTGGCAGCCAAACACAGAAAGACAAAAACAGCATGGACTCATACTGATCACAAAGAAAACATATGTACAAGCTTGTGTGTCTGATTTATTTCTCAAAGTGCATCCATTTTCCTACAAGTACCTCAAGTTTGTCTTTCTTGATGGCAGAGTAGTGCTCCATTGTGCATAGGTATCACATTTTCTTTATCCACTCACATGTTGATAGGCATATACGATAAGCCCAAGATTTAGTTACTGTAAACATAAGTACACATACTTCCCTGTGATAATGATCATTTATTATTTATTCAATTTTTTAAAAAAATTCTATTCAAATATTTTTCTAATCAGGTTTTTAAAAATCTATAAAATTTCAAAGTGCATTTAGCTTACAGCTATTCAAGTAACATTCTCACAATCCTAGCATATCTTCATTTGGAAATTTCTCAGACTATTTCTGTATACTTTTTCTTTTATTCACCATATTTTTGTTTAAAATTATTGCATCTCTTTTGTTTCTGCAAATGGAATTTTGGTAAAAAAAAAAAAAAGCATGAAAGACAAGAGTCCTGTCAATTTTTTTTTCTTTCTTTTCTGCTCCAAGGAGGCTTATATTGTGGGTCACTTGATTCTATTTACTCATTTCAAATCACTTCTGAAGAAAATTACAACCAGTTTTAAAAGAAGAACCAGTCTCCACAAGGTTATTCAAAAGGAATAGACCTCAGGTAACACACACACACACACACAAATACTTTTACTTAAATTTTTCATTTAATTCATATAGGCAATATTTAAAATATTGGAAACTAGCAAATATTAAAACCACATTTTGGCCTAAAGAGGTTACTTATGTTACAACAGTAATTGTGGAAGCATTGTATAGACGTGCAAGAGAAAATGTCATTTTTGTTTATAATAGTGATTGCTATTCTCTCACTCCATTTATATGACAGTCTTGCTTAGAGAGTGATGTGGGCCATGTATTTTGCACACATATGTAGCTGTGATCCTTGCCAGATCCCTTGCTGTGAACACCACTAGAATTGAGAATTTTAGTGATTTCATCATAAATCCTTCTAACTGTTAAACATTTAGTGACAGTAATAAAAGTGAAACTATTCATAAGGAAAGTATAATGAGCCCCAGTGCCTCACACCCAATGCACCCATCCAGGTCACAATATGTCAACCTACTGAGAATCATTTTTGTCATAAATTTATAGATTTTTATTTTAAAAAGGTCTTTAAAAACATCTTTAAAACATTTGTTGACCCATTTTATAGTAATATTAATCACTTTACAAAAGACATGAAATGAAATGTTTTGTCCTGATGTATATTTTCCTAATGCTTATTTTAAAAACAGAAGTGACCATCTCTTTCCTCATATTTTTGACACATATAGCTAATTTTTAAAATTTATTTCATATTTCTTTACTTATATCAAGTCAATCTTTATGGTCCACAGATGGCCATGCAATTCATCATTCATTCAACTATCTAAGATCTATTTGAAACATGTATAAATTATTGTCACATCATCTTTTGCCCTCATTTAAGATAATGATTTCAACAAATATTTTTATAAGAGAAAACTTCTCAATGACATATCTATTTATGTCTTTTTAATATTTCTCCAAATTTTTTAATGAGGGAATTGTTTCCTCTCAATTTCACTCGTCTGCTACAAATTACAGTTTAAGATATCAAAAAGTATCTTCCTAATACAATTATGCAAATTCAGAATCAATTGTTCTGCTGATTAATTCCCATTCTTTGGTTCATTTTTTATTGATGTTGTAGAGATAAATGTCCTAACTGCTTCATTTCAATTTTAATACTCAGAAAAATTGTGATTCTCAAAAAATTTCATACCATAAGCTATAGGGATAATCTTTACTCCAATGATTAAAATTTTCCACCTGATTTGAAGAAATTATAACCAAAATGTCAATAACTCACGAAAGTGTTTAGTACTGTTATAGGCTGAGTTAGGAAACAGTATATCCAAAGTTGCCATTTAAAAAATAATTAATAATGAGTAACAAAAAAAATACTAAATGCCTTCAAATTATTTTGTGTATGGCCACATAAGCACTGTTAAAAATGTAGTAGCTTATTAATGCATTTATAAACTTTCACTATTAAAACTTCTATATTGTTATATTTTTAAAATGATATTTTAGGAGAGCTTTACATTTTAAAAATATTTATGATGAGGGTACAGAGAGTTTTTATGTAGATACCACCCATTTTCTGCTATTAACATTTTACATTGATACGATAGAGTTGTAACAAGTAATGAGCAAATGTAGACTCATTATGACTAACTCAAGTTCATATTTTTTAGAATTTTCCTTTTAATTTACTCAAATATTCCTTTTGTTTCTGCTTCAAGATGCCTTAGGGAGAGCCACATTACACTTAGTTGTCCTGTTTTCTTAGGCTCCTCTTAGCTTAACACTCCCTTAGATTTCTCTGATTTTGATGACTGACATTTTTGAGGAATACTTTGAGGTATTGTGTGGAATGTCCTTACGAAGATGTGTCTCATGTTTTTCTCATGATTAGTATTGACTTGAGTGTTTCTTTCAGAGGTATCATTGCTAAGTCCAAGGTTCCTTTGTTTTTCGTACATGCTTTCTCAAAGAAATTCTATAAATGTTACAATTAGGTCTATGATCCACTTTGAGCTAATTTTCATGAAAAGTGTAAGTGATATAGATAAAGATGTATGGACCAGTACAGATATAGAAGTCTCCTCCTTGCATATGTATGTCCAGTTGTTCCAGCAACATTTGCTGAAAGACTGCTTCTTTGCCAAATTCCATTGGCAATTATGGGTGCCTATTCCTGGTTTTTCAATTATTTCACTCTGATATGTGCATCTGTTCTTTGCTAAGATCTTGCTTCCTTTATTACTGTAGCTTTATACTAGTCTTCAAAAATAGGTTATATGCTCTCTATTGGTTCTACTTCATTAATATAAAGACTTTTCTGTGGTATTTCCATATAAATATTAGAAGCAGTTTGTCTTTACATGCAAAATCACATCCTATGATTCTTATGGTTATTGCATTAAATCCATATGACAGGTTAGCAAGAATTAGTATATCCACAGTTAGGTATTTAACTTTATGTGTCCATTTATTTAAATCATATTTAATATCTTTCATACTTTATATTTAGTTTTCCACATGTGGAGCTTTACTTTGTTTAATCTGTACTTCAGTGTTTCAATTTTTGATGCAGAGTAAATGACATTTTTCGAAAATTCTCATTATACATTAGGCATGTAAGGAAGCAGTTGCAGCTCATAAACTTGCCTGACTTATTAATTCAGAGACTTTTATAAATGTATGCTTTAATATTTTCTACTTAATTATGTCATCTGGGCAAACACACAGTTTCTTTCTTTTTGATCTATATAGCATTAGTTTTCTTTGTTTTGTAACCTGAGTAAGAGCTTCCACTAAGACACTAAATAAACATGAAACAGAGAAGACATTGTCTTAGCTATGGTCTTCATTTCTGATACACAATATGTGACATCCACAAATTAAACAAGGGGAGGCTTATTTTGGTTCACGGGCTGGTTGCAAGGCAGAACATCATGGCAGAGGTGAAGGGCAGAGGGCTGCTCACCTCGCGGTAGACAGGAAGCAGAGGCAGCTCAGGAGAGGAGACAGGGAGGAGATCCACCCTAGGCAGGTCATGCTCACGGTATCCCACCTCTTCCAACCGGTCTGCATCTCCTCACAGCTGGTTAACTGTAATGCTCCATAATTCAGTCGCCTTCCAAACGTGCTGCACATGAGCACATGACATTTTGGAAGGACGTCTAGATATAGACCGTAGCTTGTTTCCTATTTTAGTTTGTGTGACATAAATGTCTTCAGGTATAATGATGAATGCATCAAAGGCACTCTTCATCCTGCGATTGTGATTTGGCAGCACTGCTGCAGGAGACTATTGTGGAGAATACCCGGGATTATGCACCTAACTTCCTCTCTGGCAGAGGCACTAGTGATGGGGAATGTGGCGGGGTTGCTGGAGGCAAAATTCACAAACGTGTAAGATTTTTTAATATTGCCACATCCAGGAGTTTTTCACACTCACTAGTCCAGAAGCAGTCTCTCTGATCCATTAAGTCTTGATTTAAGTGTTCACACCATTTTAAGCCACTAGTGGTCTGTTTTTCCTTCTCCTCCTGCCCCTCTTCAGAAAGAAAGACCATGTATCTGTGCCCCTGAATGCTTTTGTGGAGGTGATTAGACCTTTTAAAGAGCCTCAGAGTCTCCCACACAAGGACACAGGGAGAAAGAAGCCTTCTAGGAATCATGACTGTCACCAGATCTCAAATCTTTTAGCCACTTGGTCATATTCTTTCTACTTTTCAGAGCTGTGAGAAATGAATTTCTGTTACTTTTATACCATGTTTATGTTATTTAGTTATAGCAAGTAGACCAAGATGCCTGTCTTTCAGCTGTCAACAAGACAGCTTGTACTGCAGTCTTCATTCTGATGGGTCAAAAAAACTTACTTTCAGATGCTGAGCTATTTTCTTATTGTAAGAATGGAAGTAAAAACTTCTAAATTTTATATGCTGGAGATGAGAAACATGTTGTATTTTGATGGACAGAAGATTGCCCAGTATCTTGATACAATTAGAGAATATGTAAGTATTTAATTAGTTTTTGATGCATTTGTCTTAAAACTTTAGAGTAGTTTTTGTTTTATTGGATTTTTTATTGTAAGAATATATAGCAATAATTACTCCCAAGTATGTTTTTTTATTATTTGCATGAAAAAATTTGTTAGCATAATGTTTTAATTGACAAGTACAAGGTCCTTAGTTTGACTCCCAGTACCAAAAACAAACAAATAAATAATATTTTTAACTAAATTGTAGTGGCATTCATACATAGAAGCAGCATCTAGGATCACATCAAATTAAAAAGCTTTTGCACAGCAAAATAAACTACAAAAGGGTGACTTATGGAATAGGACAAATTTTTACCAGCTACTTTTCAGATAAAGTATCAACATTTAGAATACATAAGCAACTCAAAAAACAAATTTAAAGATCCAATTCAAAAATGGGCATCTGAGATGAATACACACCTCTCAGATGAAAAAGAACAAACAGCAAAAAATATATTTAAAAAATTCAACATCACTGGTCATACAAGAGATGCAAATTCAAACAGTGTTGAGATTCCATCTCCAGCAAGAATGGCTATTATCAAGGAATCAACCAATAACAAATGCTGGTGGGACTGTGAGGGGTGAAGGAACTCTTCTTCACCATTGGTGGGAGTGTAGACTGGTAAAACTATTTCAGAAATTACTATGGAGAGTCTTTAAAAACTACAAATATCATTTGGCCAGCTATTCCCCTTCTAGGTATCTTCCCGAAAAAGTTGAAAGCATCATGCATACCACAGTGATATATGCATACCTATATTTATAGCAGCGCGATTTATAACAGCTAAATATTGGAAACAGCCCAGATGTCCATCAGCAAGTGAATGAATTTATGTATAATTATATATATTATACATATAATTTTAAGCGAAATAAATATTACACAAGTGTTTAAATATTATTTTATTTCTGTTACATGAGAAACTCAAATGGAAAATAAGGAGCAAATTGGAGGATAGATGTTGGGATGTAGGAAGAACTTGTTCAGATTAGGAAGGGGAAAAGGAAGAGAAAGAGCAAGGGAAGGAAGGGAAAAGAACTTTGAGAAATTCTTGGGTAAATGAATACATCTCGATACTATAATTTTAAGTGCAATAAATATGACACAAGAGTTTAAATATCATTTTATTTCTGTTATGTGAGAAACTCATAGTATTTATATATAATGGAGTACTACTCTGCCATAAGGAAAGACAATTTTGAGAAATTCTTAGGTAAATGAATACATCTCCATACTATAATTTTAAAAAGAATGAATGGAAAACATGGAAACAAAGAAGATAATTCTTCCAAAGGTGAAATATATTATTTTTTCCTTCTGCTGTTTTATTTTTTAATTATTAATATGTGTTTCCTATACATAACCATCATATTCATTATGGGGAATTTGTACCTGTGCATAATAAACCTAATGTTTCCTTTCCCCCATTTCCTTCCCCTCCCTTTGACCCCTCTGCCATTCCGCATTCACACAATCTTTGTTTCCATGTTTTCCTTTCATTCTTTTAAGTTTCCCCTTCCTAATTTCTTCTGAATTATGTGTTGCTTTCTAGTTCCACATGTCATAGATGATAATGAAAAACTTTCCACAAAAAGGGAAGTGGGAGCAAGGGAGGGAACAAAGAAGAAAATTATCTCCTGAGAGAAAAATAATCAATAATTTATGAGGTTGGATCCCTTATGACCTCAGAAATTCTCAACCCCAAATGCCATTAATGTGGCAATTATACCTCAATGTAGACTTTGGGGAAAACAAACATTCAAACCACAACATTTAAGAAACATTTGATTCTTCATTTATTAATTAAAATTATGACTTATGAAGTTTTTATACCAACTACTTTTATTTCAGAATAAAGTTGTTACTGAATATAAAATACATATGCAGTGACTTATGTAAATCATGCAATATTTTACAAAACATTATCAAAGACAAGCAAGTTTATCTCTAAGTTACTTTCCCATTAGTTGTTCAGCTTCTATTTTTCCAAAGACCTCTCAGGTGAATATAATCTATAATTTCCTTCAATCTCAACCAACATTGTGTATAAAACCTAGTAGCTTAATTCATCTCTCAGACTCAGATTCATCTGCGCTTTGGAGGACTGAGTACACATTCAGTACTTCTCTTACCATAATCTTAAATTAAAATGCTTAGCTCCCTCCAGGTTCTTGTGTCTAAGAGAACTTAAGTTTGATCGGTTAAGGCATTATACTGTGTTTCCAAAGGGTATATTGGTTATGTTCTATATAGAAAAAGTTGACAGAGGGTTCAAATTACTGATCATTTTTCGTTGCAGAATTCAGGTTGAGAATTCTGTCTACTGCAAAAGGACCATATGCTACCCAAGGAGATCATCACCAAAAAAATTTAAAAATAAAAGCTAGGAAAAACATAAGCCCATTCTGATTTATCTCAATATAATGGTCAATTGTTGGAATGATAAACGGGGGACATAATCAAACAGACATAACTGATTCTGTCCTGGGCAAAGCACAAAGTGTGAATGTACCATATCTGGCTATTATTTTTCTAACCTAAATACCCTCAGTTGCATTTATTAAACAAAATCAGTTATCTCACAATCATTTTCCTCTCTTCTGTGAAATCTAATATGTGAGTAAACTTCACAACCATAGCTCAACCATGAAAATAAAGTACCACACTCTAAATGTTGCATAACCTGAAAGATTTGGAATTGAATGTACCTCTCTCCATGTCATTCTTGTCTTCATAACAGAATACAGTATTTACATTGAAGCAGCCTAAGGACAAATAAAGTTTTGTATCAGTTCAGTTATCTCTTGTATTGCAAACTGCTCTAAATTTGAGCATCTAGTGCAATTTACTCTTATTCATCATGATTCTGGAGATTGACAGACTCAGCAATGTAGTCATCACTTGGAGTCTTACACATGGCTGCAATGAGATGGCAGCCAGGCTGGAATAAAGTGAAAGCTTCTCCTCTTATATATCTGGTACCCAGCCTGGCCAGGCATCCATCTCTCTCTCTCTCTCTCTCTCTCTCTCTCTCTCTCTCTCTCTCTCTCTCTCTCTCTCTCTCTTGGTTCCAGGGAAGTCTGATTTATATGGTAACTTGCTTCGTGAGCATGACTATTTCAACCAAGGGACCAAGAGAGAATCTGCAAGGTTATTTTTTTTTTTTAGTATTATCAGCAATCAGTTCTTTTTATAACTAAACTTTATGATTGACAAGTGAATCACAGGTCAGCCCAAATTCAAGTTGTGACACATCTGTACTGGGAATCACAGAGTACTGGGTAACCATCTGTAAATTAATTTTTCTAAAAATAGTTTTGCTTTGTTTTGCATGTCTAGATTATAATTTTAAATTGTTAGTCTGATTCCTCACTGAAGTATCTATTCTTCCACCATTATGTTATCAAAATATGCTTTTCCCTTATCACTGACACTTTTCCTTCATTTTGCGCTGCTTTGTCTGCCTGGCACTACCCATTTTTTATGCATTTGACCCAATTTTCTAGCCTGCAGAGATTTTTTGAATGCTGTGTTTGTTAACTGAATATCTATTATTATTTCCCACTCTATGTCTGTGCGAATATAGTGAGGATCTTATCAAAGTGTCCTGCCATTTCACAGAGATATGGCAAAGAAGAGAACTGAGGGAAACCACATGCTATATCAAAATGACCTGAACTTGAGTCTGTTGATTGTTCTTGGGATATATTCATTTACTCAATTTGCTATGCTGTGTACGTTTTCCATTCTACACCACAGGATACCATGAGAAGCTCTGTCAAACAACTTGCTGAAAACCATTTTCTTTCTGACTACAGCATTTCTCTGAGCTTGTAGTATCAGCCATATCAAAAAAGAAAATTGAACTAGCCTAGTGTGACTTATTTAATGAGTTTATATTAGTTCCTCTTCATCACCACTCTTCTTTATAGGTGTTTCAATACCCTCCTTTTATTAATAGACTCTAGATTTTTTTCAAAATTAACATGAAGAACTCTGATTTGCAGAGAATGATTTCTTTTCAGCCTCAATACTTGTGAATGCCTTTGTCAATTTTTATATTTCTACTAAATTTTAACAGTGAGGATTCTACATTTTAAGTAACACATTTTTAGTGTCACAGTTTATTTCCTACAATGTAGATGCTTTCTTCTAATTTCTCCTCTTATTTGGGATTTGAATTTTCTCTTATCAATAGCAAATGCTAAGTTTTCCATTTAGTGTTGTCTTTTCTTAAAGAAATAAAAAGATGGCACAAGATGAGTTGAAGATTTTTTTAAGTCTCTTTATTAGTATGATAATACGCATTTTAAGGAATTATCTGACAGCTGTTTGACTCCTGTTGCTCTGAGCGTTACTAAAATCACCTTTCTTTTCCTTTGTTAGTTTTCATTTTCTTCTATAAATCACAGTTATATCCTTTTCAGGTTTTATACAAAAAAATCAATTTGAGCTTAACATAGAGTTTTTTGTAAAACCCCATCAACCTTTTTAGATATTTGTTTATAACTGATACCTTGCTTTTTCTCAGCAAACATTTAAAGTGTCTAAATTCCAATGCCTTGAAAAACTCTTCAAAGAAATCATTTGTGATTATGCTTTGAAAACTATTTTACTAAAAAAGCTCCAGTATTTTTTCTGGTATTTTTCATTTACTGACTAAGCAACAAGAGATCATCCTATAATTTTTATAGTTCCTTATCTGGCTTACTGATGCTATCTGAAGACATGGTCATATTCCTTTAAAATAACTATCAATTTAGTCTGACAGAGTAACTCTAAATCCATATCTAGAACCCCAAAGAAAGTTCATTCTCTCTTCTTGATTTGTAGATCAATTCTATTATGGCCTCATAAAAATGCAACAAATTATTTTTTCTTCTTGTGTGTTCATATTTGTATTAATTTTCTTTATGGTATACAATGTGATATGTTTTGGAAAAATTTCTGTGCACTGTTGAAAATTGTGTGTTGAATACGATATTTTGTAGATGTCTGTTTAATTTATTAATTTATGATGTGGTTTAAATCTAATGTTTCCCTCTGTATTTTAGGGTGTTTGGATGATCTAAATATTGGTGGCCACTGAGATCACTCACTATTATTGTAGAATGACTTTTATTCCTTTGATGCCCTATAGTATTTGATCAATAAAATCGTCAGCCTTTCAGTGCATATGGCAAGGCAAGGTGCCGTTCAGTGCATACCTGAGGGTGAGTGAAAATGTTGTTGCAGGAAAAGACACATTGGCATTAATCACCCAAAACAGACTCCCCCTTTACATCCAGCACACTAACCCAATTGTTATTGGCACACTGAAGCAGCTCTGGAAGTCCTCTTCATAAATGTCTTTAGTCGTGTCATTGTGGCTGCCTCAATGTCCTGAGTGGATTAAAACATTTACATTTCATGGTTCCTTGAACTTGAGGGAGAGTTAGCATCCCCATGTGTGAATTCTGGTGAAAAATGTGGATGAAGATACATGGTAGTATTTTATTAACCTGTCATTTGCTTATGTTGCTTCTGCTTTCAGCAAAAGCATTATCATATTTTTGATCACATCTCTTAAAGACACTCATGAAAAAGGACTTGCATATGTGCTCTGTAAAGTGACAAGAACAATGAGACAAATGAATGTGAAGTGAAGGGGTATATTTTGACAGGCATTAATGGCAATGTGTTTTTCAATGCAATATTTTTTAAGTTAAACATCCATCATATATTTTGGTCATGTTTCATGTACGTTTACACTCACTGTAACTTCTTGGTGGATTTTTCCCTTTATCAGCGTATGTAGGGACCTTCTTAATCTTCTCTGAATAACTTGAAATCTCTTTTATTGGGCTGGGTGTAGCTACTTTTGGATTTGCTTTTGGATTCTATTTGATTGAAATATCATTGTCTATCAATTCTCTTTTAGTCATTATGTGTCTCTCTCAAAGAACTGAACTTTTGTAGGCTCCAGATTGGATTTTTTTGTTGCTGCTGTTGCTTTTGTAGTTTCTGTTCTGGTTGTGTTAAGTAATGCATTCAGCTGGTCTGAGTCTTTTACTAGAGATAAGAGACTACTGATATTCAGGGTTAGTTTTGAAAGGGATATAGTGGTTGTTTTCTTGTTTTTCTTATGTTTGTTTTGAATTATCTATGTTTCTTTCTCCTCTTTTTATCTTAGGTAGCTTGCTAAATTAATTGTCAAATTCACTCCTGATTGCCATTTGCTTTTGTATTCTAGTAAGTTTATTTGTCCTGTGCTCTTCTGTAACAGTGGCTTATTGGTCATGAATTCCTTTCTCTTACAGTTAACTCTGACTGTCTTAATTTCAGCATTGATCCTGAAGTGTATCTTTGTTCTATACAGGAGTCTAGATTAGAAATTATTTCATTTGACTACTTGAAATAGGTCACTCCATGAATTTCCATTTTTTAAAGTTTCTTGTGAGAAACCTCTTATTCTGATGGGTTTGCCTTTATAAGTGACTTGGCACTTCTCTCCTGCAGTTTCCAGTACTTTTTTTTTTTAACTATACTTCTGGTCATTCAACTCTAATATTATCCTCAGTGTCATCATGTAGGTGTCCATAAGATTCACAAGATGTGGAAAATTTTCTACTGTTATTTCTACTGAATAGTTTTCCTACACCATCAGCTTGTCACTCAGCTCCATCTTCTAAACCAATTATTCATTGAATTGGTACCTTAATCATTTCTCTAATTGTTTTATGTTTCATTTATAGCTTCTTAGTTTTCAGTTTACTGGCGGAAAGTGATCATTCATCAGTTTTGTCTTCAAGCCATAATATTCTTTATTCTACTTCTTATACTCGTCGTTCGGGCTATGAATTTTTATTTGACTTATTGAGCCATTTATTTCCCAGAAATCTGATTCCTTTTTCAGAAGTTCAGTCCTTTTGTTGAATTGCCACTTCATATAGTAAGTCTTTCAGGTGTTTATTTGCATTCCTTTGCAACCACTGATCATTTATAAAATCAAACTTTCAAATACTTTGCCTGGTATTCTCTCCACAATATTATTTCTGGACTCAGTAACTAAAGAGTTCCATACTCTAGAAGTCACGTTTGGGTTGGTTGCTCAGTTTCTTGTTTGACATTTACTTTGTGAGCATTTTAATTTTTTATATTTCTAAAAATATTGTGTTTAATGTGTTCACTTTTAGATAGTATGTATTTTAGCTTTGGTTCTACTTCTCTCCTTTCCATTACACCACCAACAGTTAACTCTATGTTTCGGTTTCACATCAATGAATTCAGCCAATCACACAAAGTACATTAAAATATTTTTAAACATTGCATTTTACTGAACATGAGCTTTTTTTTCCTTATAAATATTAGGAATCTCAGAGGAACAGAATCAATGTAAAATATATATATGACTGTACAAAGGGATTTATTAGGGATATTTGCAGAATCCAAGGCAGAGTTGTAATGTGTGCTGGAGAACCAGAAGATCCAGGACCAGTCAAAGATCAAGATCTGGGCGCTCACCGCAGAGTCTCAGCGTGAGTGTGCATTGGCAGCCTGGGGAGACTATGTTGAAAAGGTGAAGAAAGCAGAGACCAATGTCCAAAGGTGATCAAGACTGAAGCTCTTTCAGAAAAGGAGAACACCTCCTTCTCCTTTTCCTTTGTATTCTGTCCAGGCTACAGGCTTATTCATTTGCCACAGGCACATCTGAGGTGCATTTGCCCCCCTCAGTCATCTGACGTATGTGCGTGTCCATCATCCACAGATATACCCAGAATTTACAAATCTCCCGAGGTGTTTCTTACACCAAAATGACACATCAGAATTAACAATCACATTGCCATTGTTCCTTAACATAACGCAACAAATATATAGCATTGTCATCTTATTAGATATTATAAATAACCCAGACTTAAATTATACAGAAGGATATGCAGAACTGGTTATGCAAAATACCACATCATTTTACATAAAAACTTAAGCATCTTCTGATCTTGGTAATCACAGGGATTCTACTAAGCAGTCTCCTACGTATAGTGAAGGACAACATTTTTGTTAGTGGATATACACTGTGCAACTTGCCATAATTGACATTTTGGCAGGAGTAATCTTTGTTGCAGGTGGAGAGAATGTGTTGTATTGTGCACTTTAGGATGATTAGCAGCAGCATCTCTGGGCATTGTTCACTATATGCCAGTAGCAATTTCAAACCACTCCTTCCTTTGTAGCAATAAGATAATTCTCAAGACACTGTCAAATAGTCTCCCTCCAAGTTGAATATGGAACAAATTGCACTATATTGCGAAGCACTGACAGAGGGAGATGAATTTTGCATTTTAATTCTATATCCTGCTACCTTAATAAAGCCTTAACAAGTTGTCTTTTTCACTGGTTATATTGGGTCAATTCTTATGCTTGTAGTTGTTACGTTTTCATGACTGTGTCACATATTAAATAAAAAGTGTTATAAAAAGTGTTGCTTCCTGTTTATATAGAACTAATTTAGCTTTTTTTCATTAGAAAATTCTACTTTTTAGTTATATACAAAAGCATATTACAGAGTTACCTAGATTTCATTGACTGAGTTGTGGTTTATTTCTGTTTTCATTATATATGTGATTCGTTTCATCAAATGTTCTTTAAGCACCTATAGATGTTTATGTCTTTATTTTTATCCATTCTTCTGTCACTCTAATTAAGAACCCAGCAAAGAATTGACATTTTACTTGTGGATTAAGTCTCAGTTGGTCATTTTATATTATTTTGAATGTGTTGTTCATTTTTCTTAAGACTATGTTGGTACAGTTTCATAGGAATAATAATCGATGCAGACTAATCTGTAATTTAATTGTACAATGTCAGTCAGGTTTAAGTATCAATTCTAGGAGTTTCTCATAAATAGTTCTAAAACTTGTTTTTATCTCTCTATGATTAGAAAAAAAGTTGCATCCTCTGGAATTATCTGGTAGTTGAAATATTCTCATGTTATATTCAGACATTGTGATATGTGAAACTCCTCTTATTATGGTTAGGAAAGATGGTCTGAGTATTTGTTTTGTGAAAATTAATATGTTAATGTTTTCTGCAAAAAATACTTATTAAAAATTATCCTCAAATAGATGTGATGTCTCTTTTTTGTAAAATTGTTTTATTTATCTTGAAATAATTGAATTTTTATTTTACATTCTTTTTCTTCCTATTTTCTTTGCCTTTAATACTGTCTCTCTAATAATTTGCATTTCTTGTTTAAGCTATTTATTTTAATTTTTATTAATAATAAGATGTCAAGATTGAAATTTTCTAATGAATATTACTCTGGCTTAAGCATTTCTAAGATGCAATATTCTTGCTATAAATTTTTTCATAAAAAATTGAAAGTTTATGTTTTATTTTTTGAGTTTTATGACAGATAATTTTAAATTAATTTCTTGTTTTTTATAGTTAATTTCTAGTTTAAATTTCATATTTTAAATATGTTTTGCATAAGATTAATGTTACCAAATTTGTAGACTTCACATTATAAAGGAATTATTAATGATGTCTCTATTCCTTTTCAAGTGGCAAGGGAAAATTCTCTTCTTTCTATAATAACATTTCTTTATCTTGTCATCATTATATTTTGCAAGCATTTCTAGTTTATAGGATGGGTTTCTTCAGGCAGTTGAATTAAGACTTATTTACACATTTTCACTGGCTTTTATATGTTCTTTAGCATCTCCTTCATTGCCTTGTTTTCCATTCTTAAAGTTCTAAAATTTGGTTTGATAGTTTAATTGATATTTCCTTGCCCAATTATCACCTAAGAAATTATTAGTATAGCAATATTAATTTCCTTTTAAATTTTTCCTCTAACAAAAGGTAGCTTCTGATTTTAGAGCATAAACATTTACAGATTACCTAACTATATTCATTTTTTAAAATTTTAAAGCATGAAAAAGAATAAAACTGATGGTACAAAATTTCAAAACAAAATAATAGAGATTAACAATGCTTAATATAGTGTGCATTCTTATCTTTAAAGTAGTTGCTCGGATTACAAGATATAGGCATGAAAAAATGACCAAACAATGAAAGCACAAATATTTTTAATATAGATTAGTAATATAATTATCTATCTTGTTTGTGTGTGTGTGTATATATATATATATATATATATATATGATGGTAACTGCATTCATTTTATCCTTTGTTCTAAGTGTCTACAAGTTCAGGTACATATGTTTATATTTTTGACACCAATTCTTTTCTGTAATCTCCCGAGCATTTCTTTGTTAAGAGAAAGTGCTTTTGAGAATAAATCATCTTTCTTTCATTTTACTGGAATAGTTGAGGTGTATATTATCTTTCATATTAGTGCACATTACAAGAAGTTTTAACCTTCATTTTTCCATAGGTTTAATTTTTGATAAATCTTTAAATTACACTCCCTTTCTTTGAGTTTTTTCTTTATATTTTTTATTAGTGACTGTGCATCTTATAAAGTGTTATTTATAACCTAGTTTTTCCCTTCATTTCCTTCTTTTTCTTTTATAGATGCTTTACCCAAAGTCATCAAATTTAATGATTAAAAAATTATATGTTCGAGTTTGTCTTTCTAGATCAATTTTCCTGTCAGAGTACTATCTATATTCAACATTCAGTTTCATATCTTATTTCTGAGACGTTGATATGAACATTATATTAAATATTAATTTAACTCTTTTTACATTGCTCTTGTTCTTTTGTTACTATGTGATTTTGATGCTAATTATTTTTCAAAAGACCCATTTCCTTTCATGTGGTTCCCTTTTCATCTTTTTTCTATATTGTTACATAGGTCATTTTATTTTACAGTACTTTTCTAAATGCTTTTTTCCTGTTTTATTTTGTTGAATGTCTTCATTTAATCCTTTCCATTTCTTACTGATTTCTCAGTAGATTCAGTTAAACCTTACAATTTGTTCCTATATTCTGAAACGCTTTTCTATCTTTTTGGGGGGTGGTGTGTACCAGGGATCAAATTCATGACCTCATGCTTGTCAGGCAGGCCCATGCTTTTCTTCCTTATTCAATAACTTTTCTAAAATTTCTCTGAAAATTTTAAATTTTCCTGTATCCACATTTAGTGTTATATCTATATTTGCTTGTTTTTATTACTGAAATTTGCTGTATGGATTATTTTTGATCAGCATATAAATATGCATGTTTTGTTTCTGTTTTTGTGAAGATTAACTGTCAAACACCTACTTGCCTTAAGCAGCAAATGCCAAGCGGATTAGTAAACTGTGGGTATCCCATTGGATGACTGAGATATACGCAAGCCAACCAAGGAGAGAAAACTTAACCTAGATGTGGGTGGCACCAATCTGCAGGTTTGTAACTTGAACAGAATAAAGAGAAAGGCAAGTGTTTCTTCGTAATCGCTCCAGTCTGCACCACTGCCTTAGGAAGTTGGTCCCAAGTTCTTCCAGCCTGCAAGCACAGAGTGCTCTGCGTTGCAAGGCAGCCTCCTCAGCTTTCCAATGCAAACTCACACTGCAAACTCTGCAGTGAACTTCCCGGCCTGGGACCGTGGACTTCTGCATCGGCTGGCTCTCAGATGCCTGCGTGGAACCCTGACAAACAATGGCTAAGGTGCTTTTCCTATTTTTGCTTTTCTTATAGCTCCTGTGCTGTTAATAAATGTTTCCTATTTGCACTCCTTTACATTAAAAATGTATGATGGTAATAGTAGGGTAGTCTCTAAATCGTGTTATGGGAACATTTGCCTTTCCAGCTTCAGCACAAATTCTTTTGCTACAGGAAAGCCCTATTTCCCTGTATTCGGTTTGTTTCTTTTTTGTTTCTTACTTTCTGCTCTTATCTCTCTTGTATTATTGTGATCCTTCAATATTGTCTTCATTCAATCACTAAACCTACAAGGGACTTTTTTTTTGTTCCAAAATTCTTTCCATGAAATGGCATCTTTCAAAAACTGCCACTTTTGCACTCATGGTCTTTCAAAACTTTCTCTTTTAAATTATCAGTCCATTAAGACTGTCCTGTTTGCAGCATTTCCACTCATGACAGGTGTTATATTTCTGGAATGGGCCCTTGTTGACATTATTTTTATTATCACTTCTATAATCTTTTTCTCTTCCTTGTTTTGTTGCCTGCTATACAAACGACCATGAAGTGTGCTCCGTACTTAACTTGTAAATCTCGGATATACATATTTTTCCATATATATATATATATATTTCTTTTTTTTTTTGGTACTGGGGATGGAACTCAATGACCTCATGCTTGCCAAGCAGTCACTTAATGCTGCTGAGCTAAATCCCCAGCCCTATATTATGTATTTCCATATACATTATATATGTGTAACCGTACAAGCTTCATTTGTGTAATTCAGTCAACAGTATCTCTTTGTAACATAGAATTATGTATATGGATGAATAAATATTCTCTCTGTTTGATCTCATTTATGACTCTGGAAGATATATCAAGAAATTTACACTTAGCCAGTGGTATTTTAGTAGGAACTTGAGAATACATTGCTTAATCAAAACAAAATGCTAACTAAATAAGTAAAACCCATTATACAAAAATCATAATATAAATCTTCCAAATAACTACAAGAGAAAAAATTAAATATAAATTATATTACAAACTTGAGTAAACAACTACACCCAAATATACATAAAATATTTATAAAATTAGGGCAAAATCACTAACCAAAGCAACATGAAGTTTATATATTATGCTATAACTACAGTCAGGCAACTATAAATTCAGAGATTAACATTTAAAGTAATAAAGAGTGATAAAAGCACAAATCTTACAAGCACCATAAATTTTTCTTCATCAAATTAAAAAAAATCAAATCATAAAAGAAAAAATAGAAAGAAAAGCAAGAGACATCCAGCATGATATCTATAACACAAAAATGTAATGACTGTTGTTAGTTCAGATAATAAAGAAACACATTTCCAACAATAGATCATATTCCAATGAAAAGTGAGACCAAAGTTTAAACTCCATTGACAGAGATTAAATAGTTTTAGGTACATGAAATATTTATAAAAATTTGAAACAAACCTCAATAAATCTCACTGTGGAAATTTTAGAAGCATCCGTTTTTGCTTTTATGCTGATCTAGCAAAAACTGCTGGCATCTTTCCCAAGATTAACCCCAGAGGAGAAGAAAAACTGAAGCACCACATGGGGAAATACACCTTAGGGAAAAACTATCTTTCCAATAAAAATATGTCCTACCAGTACTGGCTTTAGCTTGTTACAACAGACAGACAGACGCCACTATAATAAGATAAGATAGAACCTATTTAGCCTTCTTCTAAAACTGCATTATCCTGGAATTTTCAGTGCCTAATCTTATGCCTGTTTCAAGTCAGACTTCTGGAATAAAATGGAGAACTGTGGTTTAGCTGCTGGGGAGAGACATGGTGACTGAACAGCTTCTAACATTTTCTTTTTAACACTAGTCCTTTGAGTGTATCTGACACATGTACAACAATCAAAAAGTCTCTCTCCTTGTCTGTTTCTCCACAGAGTTAGAAGTTAAAACCTTAGCATAATGATTTCTTTAACTTAGTGTGAAGATAGACTAATATTCTGTTGTCACGCCTATAGATTTTCTATGTAATAACTCTCTACATAGATAGCATACACTCTGGTGAGCTCACATAAAAGTTTGACCTTAAAGCTTTGTCTCATACACATTTGTTTAAAAGTTCCCAATACTGTCAATAAAAGCATATGCTTATTGACCTAAATAATTAGAATCCGATGAGTTCATTTTGTCAAGAGGAAAAGAGAAGATGCTGTTGCCATCAGAAACAGAGACATCAGAATAGATAAATTAAGGACATATAGTAGCTTAATTAACATATTAAAGGCAACAAGATGTTATTAGTAAGATGAAGCTAAGAGAAAAATAATGAAATAGAAATTGTAGTTGCAAGGAATATAATAATCGAAGCAAAGAGTAAAGCAGTTGATGTGGGAAGATAAGCCATTTTATCCTTGATCTATGCTTGAATCTCAGTCATCACTGGATGATATCGTTGGATAGTATTAAGTCAGAAGTTAGCCAAAGCAGTGATTTTATGTGAATTTAGAGGCTGCTGGAGTCCAAGAAATCAGTTTTGCAAAAACAACAAAATTGCAATATAAATTTTAAATTTCAGGTATTTCCAGCTATCTTGAGTGATTCTCTGTACTTTCTCTATAAATGTCTCTTGTTGGAACATAATGGTTCATACAAAATGCCAAAGGTTCTATATTTTTCCACAGTCACTTTGTGTAGAAAAATATAGTTGAATAGTATTTTCAAGTATGAAAGGAAAAGATTTTCAAACATATAACCAGCAAAATTATCATTCAAATACAAATTCACAATGAGAAATTTCTCAGTCATTCAGGTGTCAGAAGTTTTTGCATCTATGTATACAAAAGAGTTTCAAATGAAACACTTAAATTTGTTCAGGAAAAATGTACTTATTGATGATCAAATGTTTTAGGAATTGTTTTTTTTTCATTGAAAAGAAAAAAATAAAAGGTAAGAATCACACAGAATTAAAGCACAAAAATACATATTAATAAAAATTAAAAATTAATATTTCAGACAACCATCAAAATGGTATTAAGAAAAAAAAGAAAGTACACACAATAACAAGACTTAAAAATTGAAGATACTTTTTATTTTTATCTCCTCAACAAGGACACTCAAGGATCTTGTGTTTTTTCCAAGTGCATTCTACCAAACTTAAAAAATTCATCTCAATTTCTTGGTCTTGCAGGGAATAGAAAAAGAAATTATAACACAATTCATCATATAAAATCAACTGAAGTATGATAATGATACAGAAAACTATGCTACATCTACCTGAGATGTTGTGTGTCATGACATAGACAAATAAGAGAAGCCACAGTGTGAAGAACGATCTCTAGAAATTAGCTGAAAGCTGTATTTGCAAAGGCAAGGGCAGGAATCAAATATTGCTATGTCCCTGGGAGCGGCATGACCACGAACAAGTACAATTTGTTAAATAGCTAATAGTTCCATGCTTTTCAAAGAATGGAGCATGACCTGCAGGCCACATTTTCTAAGAAAAGCACACTAATAGAAAAAAGCACCCAAATTCCTATCTGCCTGTTTCCTCCAGTCCAAGCCCTTCTCAGAAAACCCAATTGATCCTGGAAGGAAACAATGGGCAGATACAGAAGGTAAAATTACATATGCTTTCCCTTATTTCCAGGAGAGGTCTTGAGACAAGGTTGTACATCTGTGTAGAATTAGATATAAAATGTTTCTAGACTCTTAAGAACAGATTTTTGAGAAACTAAATGTTAACTAGAGTACCAGGGGAAAATCCACTCAAAATGTTTACTGAAGAGGGACCCAAGTTCCAACATAGCAAGTTTGAAAACTGTAATAAAAGAAACATTTTCCTATTATTTATAAATTTTATGGAAGACAGACTCTGTGGATCTCCATAAATAATTCAAGATGACACTAAGTGTCTTGACATTAAGTGTCTTGATTTTACTTTTTTTAAAAAAGATAATGTTAATATCCAGTTTGAAGTATATCTGTATATATATTCGTTTACTCCCAGTGGTTACTGAGTAATATTAACAAATAAATCAACAAAATCTCATAGCATATAATGAAGAGATCATTTAATACCTAAAACTATTTAATTTACAATAAATTTGCGAAAACTTTTATTGGAAGAAATTTAAGAGTAAAAAAATTCAGTATCACTTAGACTTATCTAATCTTTTATTTATATAAATGTGTTTTCTGAACAAAAGCAAATAAACGTATTAATTTGATGAATGCTGTTAATTTGGCAAGAAGTTTTTAATCACTAGAGCCAGTTTTCTAAATACCGAAGGAAGAGACATCTGATTCTTTTGTTTAATTTATCTTAATGATTCTAATTGCCACAGAAGCAATTCTGTTAATGGGATCAGTATCTGACTTGTAAAGACAGGTTACAAAATTGAATTGGCATGCCTTAGTGTGACGTGGAATTCATCCAATTTACCCCAAATTGTTGAGCATTTATTATGTTCAAGACACAATTCAGAATGTACAAAATAAAGGATATTTCTATAAGGATTTATAGGAAAATAAATTGCCAAAAAGGAGTTGTTGGAAGCCATAATGCTTTGACTGGAGAGTAGATAGAAACGGCCACACAGGCTGGATTTAGGGAAGCTTGGAGCACAGTGGAACACATTCAGCTTGGACATAGGATGAAAGAGACCAAATTTTGAAGATGGACTTCAAATAGATTTATAAAATTTTGATTTTGAACTATGACAATACCTTCTGATTTTTTTATAATTAAAATTAATGCCATTGATTTCACTCTGCATTTGTTCATTTCAGAGAAAACTAGGATTTTTTATTAAGAGAAGAGAAACTTCTCTCTACCACTTTCTACTTAGAGTCCTCCCCACAAAAAGAATTTTCCATGATCAAATTAAGACTGTCTTTGGATCAACAAGACATAGTGTAAGTAGCCTGTGGGAAACAAAGAAGGCAGAGATTAAATCAGTTAGGAGCATAGCTTTAGGGAACATAGCTAAAGATAAAATGGAAACAAACATTTGGATTTAGACTTTGGAAAGTCTCTCATATGGATGTTTTAATTTTCTTTTTTCTTTTTTTTTTTTGAAGTTTTAATTTTCAAGATTAAAATTTTGTTTAAAGTAATGCTGGAATTTTAAGGAAATTAGTATGGTAATAGAATGGATCAAAATAACAGTTATTGGAATTTATCAAACTAGGTATTTTTCCTTATGTTTGTGCTTCCCTTAAACAAGCATTCGTGGCCCCATTATGTACCAGGTATTAGGCTGAGACCTAGTAATGTAGTAAATACAGCAGGAAAATTACCCTAATGGAGCCCAGAGACCTATGATGAGAGATGAGATAATTAAAGAAATGGTAAGATAATTTTAGATTGTCCTAAGTGCTCTGATAAAAAATGAAATGATGATGTGATATAATGACAGTCAGTTGGAGTTAGGACTCATGCATGTCTGTTAGAAGAGCTTCTCTGGAAGGCTAGTGGGAGTCCAGCGGGAATCTTTGGGAGATGTTGCTGAGGTCAATGAGTTGTGTGGGTTTAATGAGGGGTGCCAGGCAGGGAGAGAGGAGGCAGTGCAATTGTTACCCTTACCCAGATCCTCTACTTCTCAGCGAACAAAATCAACTAGAAAAATTGTCTGCATTCACCTAGTAGTGCACTTTGCTAAGCCCAAACCCATTTCTGTTTGAAAATGAAGAATAACATTATTAAGTATTAATCAAGAGTGTGTTTTAGTTGTATATAATTTATAGCATATTAATATCGGGCAGACATAAGTACAATAACTGAATAACTTATTGTGGAAGAGCAATTTGTTTTTTTTTTCTTTTTTTCTAATTGCACCTCTTCCCTAAGAATTGGAGAAAATTTTGGCTTCCAGAGGACTGTTTTTCAATATTGATTTATACTGTGAATTTTCAATACAAAACTTCACATTAGTGTGTGATTGTGTGTGTGTACATGTGTGTGCATGTGCGTGAGTGTGTGATATATGTGTGTTTTAACAAATAATAGTAGGATTACACATTCACTCACTACTGAGCTTAAGAAAGCACATTAAAATAAAGTTCATAATTAGGTATTTACATAATAAGCTATTTATCTACTAGTCTTTAGGTTCATAAAAATCAGAAAAGGCCCATCGTTCATTTTCATGCCCTCCTTTTAAAGCAAGTATAGTGCTTAATAAATATCTGCTCACTGTAAAGTAAGCAGTGATGTGGCTGCATATGATTTTTTTTTAATTTTCAGGTTTTCATTCAGATCTATTCCTATAAAAATAACTTTTTGTTGCAATACATCAATAGTTGAAGTATTTGTGAAAATCTGTGTGTTTCTTTGCCCTTAGAAGCAAAGTGAAAGCCTATTTACATAGTCTAAGTTTTAAGATTTTGTAACTGTTACAGCTGCCATTCTTCTCTTTGTCATTTTATGCCTAGAATGATGTCGTCCGGTTCTTTGTGAAGAACACAATAAAATACCTTTAAATTTTTATGTATGACTTCAGAAGTCAATATATGCTAAGGATCATACTGTAATATGATTTAGCTCTGCATTTCTGGAAAATACCATGCATTATGAAGTAATGCATATGTATTTTGTGTTCATCTCTTTAGACCTCATCTGATCTTTGTAAAATAACAAACATTCTCTGTTTAATATTTTTTCTTTTAGTTGGTACTTAATCCTTTCCTATTTCATTAATTTTTATGTATCATAATTGAGTCACTTCTCAACATGCATAATTTTGTATGTTCTCTTATGCATATGAACCTAATTTCTTTAGCAGATGGTATATGAGACTCAGAGAAACATCTAGAGACTGTCTGTGTAATGGAGGTAGTAGGATTATGGTTCCATTTTAATGTTCATTTTCGCTGATAAAAACATCACCCCTCTGACACAGGAGATAAGATGGCCGACAGCACTAAGCTGCCTTCACTAAGGATTGCTGACTGGTGCATTTTAGGGAACCTAGGGCAAGTTTTATGATTAAAAAGAAAGGAAAAAAGCACTTCTAGATTTCCACTGGCAAATTTTAAAACATTCTATGGAATAAATTTAACAGCACATCATCATAGCATTTCACAATGTATCTTAAAAACTGACTACGAGCATTGCTTTTTGTTCAAAATTCATCTGAGAGTTAGTTTCTCATGCTTAATATCTGAAAGCTATTCATAGCTAAAAGATTGGTAATGCAGAGAGAGTCCTTGTGTTATATGAATAAATCCACCAATCTAGAAAATTATCTCAAAATCCATGGATATACACATATGGACTGGCAGCAAAGCATTGCATAAATATTCAACACATTATGTTAGATATTTATGTTTATAAATGTACATTTCATATTTAATGATATGTGTAGAAATATCAAGGGCTCTATTAACATCTTCATTCTGTCTAATAAAATGCAAAATACAAACCTGCTAGAGTAATTAGCTGACTTACATCATCTTTTCTGACACTAAAGCTAAAAATTGGTAGCATATGTTTCAATACAAAGGTAGCAAATTAAAGAAGCTAAATTTTTGCTACACGATATAAGGTTCTAAGGATACAAAGTACAACTCAAGAAAATAGTGTATTGGTTAAAGCATAATAATCTTGGCATGAAACCCAGAAGGAAGGCAGTAGCCAGTTTACAGCACTGACAGCACGGTGTTGACCCACCAGCTCCCCCAATGGCATGCAGCGGTATCTGGTCCTAAATTCTTTCCCTTCACACTCTGTCTTTCTTCTTTTTTTTTTTTTTACTCCTAGACTAGAATCACATATGTTCAAATCTTTGAGGAAGAGATGGCAAAACTGACATGAATTACAGTTTGTCCTGCCAAGTTTGGAGTTCCTATTTCAGGCTCTCTGGTTTCGGGCTGGATGAGATGAGTTCCGGCTCACTCAGGATCACTCTTATTACTGATCTATGACTTGTGCCACCCTTTCCCAATTAGCGAGAGCCTTGCAGAGACTGCCTACCTGGCTCCCATAACTGCATTATCCAGTTTCCTGTAGTAAATCAGTCATCTAACAATCCATCAACTCTGCGTCTCTGATTGACTCTTGATGTACATGTCAATAATTATGGAGATAAAAAATCCTATGAACATCTAATTGTTTGCCTCTTTAGCTGAATCAACTTTGAAATGATAAAACAGAAAAGTGCCCTAATGGCAACAGATCCCTGATGTTTAACATGATTTGTAATCATGCCATGTTAGTCAACAGTAATAATTTAGCATAAATTACCCATAACTAAATTATAGATACATTGCAGCTTTTCCACTAGTGTCCTTTTGGTATTCCAGGAGCAATCCAGCCCACCACATGTCCTTTAGTCATCAAGCTTCCTTAGTCTTCTCCAATCTGCAACTATTTCTCAGTCCGTTCGCTTTTATATTTTCTTTTCCTTTCCCATATGAACTTTCTATTTCGTTTTTTTCTCAGTCATTCTTTCATGAATGGTTAATAACAACAACTCTGAAGTTTCCTCATTATGCATTTCTTTAAAGCAACCCTCAATTTGGGTAAATGGATTTTCCTTTTCATTGGTAGCCTGGGATTATGGGTTTTCAGGAAGAATGGCACAGATATAACTGCAGGTTTCATGTAATATCAGAGTACATGGAGTCAACATGACATCAACAGTGCATACATATAGGGAAAGTAGTGCCTTTCTAGCATGTCTACTGTGACATGCTAGGTTTCCTTTCCATATTCAATACCTCAGAACTCTTTTTTTTTTCAACATTTAAAACCTTACTCTCTCCATTGCATGCTTTGTAAGCTTTTCAGGTTGTTGAAATTCTGTAGTTAACAGTAGTTTCATATAAAACTAATTTTATAGTTTATCTAAACATAAACTCTTTCCATAACAAACCCTTATATCTGACAAATATTTAAAAAATATAAAATTTAATATTAAAATATTAAAAAGTAAGTAAAAATGTAAGTTAAAGGATGGAAGGAGGAAAAGAAGTGGAATTAAGGGAGGGAAGAAGGGAAAGAGGCAAAGAAAGGAGAAAATTAAATAAAGAAAAACACTGAACTTTATACTAAAGCACCCAATGTGTGCTTTAGTATAGATCACAGTGTGGACCAGCACTGTCACTTATTTAGACAATAAATTACCTTGCCAACATGTAGTTGTGGTCTGTTCAGTAACAGACACGTAGCTAAAAACAAAGTAAAACAAGAAGCAAAATTCTACGTCTCCTCAAAAACTTTGTACACTAAGAAATTACCTGAAAATGTCATCAAACTACATTGAAAAATGGTCAACATTAGAAATTACCCCCATTTTCTTCTTTCCAGGGCTTTAATATACACATGCATGCACACACACACACACACGTACACATACACATATACACTGCACATACACACAATGCAGACATATTCATATAATGGATGACATGATGATATATAGATGAACCTAAAGACATAAATTCAGGATTTATGCCCCCTATATCACGGTCCACCATTCAAATAACTAATTTTGAGGTACTAGGCTCTCATTACCCTACCTGTTAGATAAGCATGTTTACTTTCTAAACTTTCCTACTGGAGTCCCTCCCCAGAGGCCACCTACTGGAGGACAGTCTGGAGCCAGTTACTATATAAGGCCTAGAAAATCATCCACTGACCAGTCAACAGCCATTGATGACCAGGTTCCATAGGAGGACCCAGAGAAGATGCATTGTTTTCTAATAGGACAAAAAATTGAAGAGACAACCATGGTGCCGAGATGGTTAAGGGTGGCTTTTGTCAGCCAGAGTTTGGAGCACATGTTATGAACAATCTGAGACCCTTCACCCAGTAGCCTGGCTGCAAATCTGCATCTCAGCATCTATGTCTTGGGAAACCTGCCCTACAACTTCTTACTTTTTATCTCTGTGTCTCAAAATAAGGAACTGTCAGAGCCTGAGTCATCTTGAGAGTGATCATGGCTCTTGAATTTCTAGCTTGATGCAAAATTATTTACTTTGTAATTCACTCAGTATTTTGACCATCCTCTCATTGTGAGCATAAATTCCAATTCCATCTTTTGGTTCAATTAATATAATGGGTGGCATAAAGTTAAAAGGAAGAGGTTACAGTCATTACTTCAAATTCTCCCACTGAGCTTTGAATAACAACAAATATTCTGGAGCAAGTAATTATAGAAATTCTCTGTTAATAGGAAAAAAAACAGTATTGTGCTTCTTTCATTCACTGTTGTGCTTTCAGAAATGTCTTCCTTCACAAGTAGCCACAGGACGTGGAGGAAAAACACTTTAAAAAATCACATCTTTCAAGTTGATGTTTTCCTGTAGGTTAAAAGAATGGCTTAAAAACTTATTTTGAATTCTTTAAATCTTTTCCTGACCCTTTATATAAAGATTTCAAAGCCAATTCCTTTTAGAAAATGCATTTTACTGATGAATAAATATTTTCAGATGACCTCTTTTCAGACTCATTCATGTTACAGCCTAACAACAAATTATTATTTAAAAGCATCACTGCTATATTTGTGCTTCAGGCCTACTGAAGTTCACTTTTCTACAGAATGGCCATCTATCTACACCACCATTTTAGTAGCATTTTATTTGTACAAAATTTGTAACAATTTTGGCAGTATTTGTTTTTCTTATATTCCCTGCTATATGCTCTTTTCTGATTTTTTTTGATGTCAGAGAAATAAAGAGTCCATGCAGGAGGATCACAGAGGACTTATAATGCAGACTCCAGCAAAATGAAAGGAGAGAGTAGAAAAGGTAAGCAACACACACAAGCAGAGTCGCCAGAGGCCAATAAATTATGACCACAACTGCAGCCAGTATCATTTAAGTACTCTTTAGTTTCTGATGATAAAGTGCTAGCTTATCACCCTGCTGACAACTGCAAAGCCCTGTGGCCCTCAGCTTCTGTCTTTTCTATTTGTTACCTAGTCAGCCACATGGAATTTAACAGCTCAGTAAAGTATCTTTCTAAGTAGATCTCAGAAAAAGACATGGAACAAAACTAGGGAGGGTTTATGTCTTGTCAGTTAGAGAAATCATTTCTTCTTCCCTCTATCTTCACAATATACAGACCAAAAACAGACATAAAATTACTACATTGTCTGCAAATATGTTTTAATATTTGTTATCATAGAGGGGGAAAAAAGATATTTTGAACTTGAAACTGAAAAATAAGAGATTCCATATTCAGTATATAATTTCAAACTGATTAAGCATTTTTGTTTTCTTGTTGTTATTTCTACTTAAGAGAAAAGAAGATTCATATTTACAGGGTAAAAAAAAAGTATTACTCTGTTATTCTGCAAGAATTGATTTTTTAGTTAAAAATAGATTCTTAATTTATATAAAAATTTAATATATTTATATAATTTTTATTATGATCTCTTGCTATTCAAATTAAAATTACAGGAGAATCAGGTTAGGAACAGATTAAAACAAAAGGTATAGTGATCAACTACCTGCTTCATTTTGCCAAGGTTTAGGTCATTATAGGTTGTTCCTGAGGTTAATAAAATATGTAAACTGTACAAAATTTGTACACTTAAACTGTAACTACATTTACCATTTGGAATCATGTAGATATTAATACAAATGAAGCAATTTACTATCACTTGAACATTACTTGTAATTTACTAATACTGGAGCATTAATTAATTTTCTTTCTTTTCTCCTACAGAAAGATCTCCAAGAATTTGTATATAGGACAGACATATAAAGCAAGTAAGTAATAAATTTGAGAAGATTTACCTACAAAATGTAATCAGTTTTTATTGCCTATTAACATGTTCAAGTTTCTGTCAAAAATTTACAAACTAAAACCAGGTAATCAACCTAAAGATAGTTTTGAAACTTTTTCCATTGATAAATATTGAATGCCACTGATAGAAGTTAAACGACTCTCTAAGACTCTATGGACTCAAAAAGAAATATACATGGAATAATTTGCACATAATTATAGTGGACTCAAACAACCAATGGACCCATCTATCGATTCACATTAATTAACACTAAGAAAATCCTAATTAACTAAATTTAAAACTGTATTAGAATTTCAACACATAATGATCTAACTTTAGCTTCTTATTCCTTAAGGAAAAGGCAATATAGTCACATCATCACATCAAGAACATTGTATTTGTTTTATAGTTTTCTCCTTTGATGCCTGACTTTTAATCAAAACCACTTAGAATGCAGGCAAATGACAGCTGGCTTTGAATAAAAACAAGAAATAATAACTGATATAGGACAAGCTAATATTAAAGGTATTAGTCATAGATTTAAAAAATAATTTATGATAAAAAAATTAAAAGACAAGATGAGAAAAATGTCAGAGAATTGTAAAATAAGTGCTTGAATAATTCTACATATAGCCAGAAAAGAACAATGGGGGAAAAGCAATATTTTACTTTTTAATTTTTTTTTTATTTTAAAGATAGTAAAATCCAACAAAACAAAACAGAACAAAGGCAATCAAAATAGGGCCTGAAACTGGTAAAGTACTTCAAAGCAGGATACTAGGAAAACAGCAATGGCTACCATCATATATCTTGTTACCTTCACAATAGTTGCCCATTCTACCAGGTATTGCAAAATCAAACCAAAAACAAAACAGAACAAAACCAGTCAAAACTGAATATTGAATAACACAAAGCAATCAGAACAAGCAAAACAGTGAGAATATTGAATTTCAAAGACAAGATAGAAGAAAATCCCCCATATTTGCTATATTGCACAGTCATCCTCTCAAGAGATGTTCAGACCACTGGCCCCTGACCTCAAAAATCAACCTGACAATACAAGCATTTACTTCCTTTATGTACCTTAGTTGCTATTAACTCAGCCTGTCCTCCAAAACTGCAGGCTGCTTAGGAGGACGAGGGTGCTGATCCTCAGCACGGGCGGTGCCAGTGGGCTCACTAGAGGCCCTGACTTTGCTCCTCTTGGGAGCAGCGGGGCTTGCACCGCCTATCAAAAAGCCTGGCTCGTTGGCTTCTTGTTGGATCTTCCCAATCCCAGCGGGGCCGATTCTCAGGAGATGCCGACTTTTCTCAGAAAGCAATACTTTTAAGACCACCAGAAAGTATACATATACAAGAAGTGCTACAAATTCCAAAACTTTTTAGATATAAAAGTCTCGCATTTTTAAATCATAATAAATCCTCTGAAATTAAAAGCCCAAAAATAATAACTTCAAAAGAACCCAAGTGAAGGTGATGATGGCGGTGGTGAGATTACTTCCTTCAAACACATCAGAAGCTACTGACTACTAATTTCTCAAAAAATTAAAAATCAAGACATGAAGAATAAGACCTTTAAAATGATTTTTAAAGTAACAGCTACTTTAGAATGCTATAGCCAATAGCAATGCTGTGGGACACGAAATTGGAATTTTATGTATACACTGCACTGCTATGATTTGGGTCTTTGGTGTCTGACAAAAGCCCACGTGTCAGAGGCTTGTTCCTCATTGAGATGTTGTTGAGGGTTGGTAGGAGATTTCTTGGGATTGGGGTAAAGCTAGTGGGAGGTCTTCAGGTCACTTGGGGTTATACCCTCAGTGAGATCACAGGATTCTGGCTCTGTCCTCTTCCTTTTTTGTTTTCCATTTTGCTGTGCTGGCAACACTTCTCACCCATGCCCAAAGAATGAGTCCACCTGATTAGGGCTAAAACTGCCAAGAGTGAGCCAAAAATAAACATTTTCTCTTTATAAGTTTATTTTTTTTCAATTTTAAAAAGGAAAGATTAAAAGTAACAATAAAACTGTTTCAAAACAGGCTGATAGGAGAGTAACATAATTAATATATTACATATTATATTCATAGTAGTTATTCAGAGTGTAGGGCATAGGCATGACATATTGTTCTAACAATATTAGCACAAATCTTTTCAATGAACTAAGAGAACTAGCTGCATAACTATCTTAACTATCTTGTATGTGTATATACATATTTTTTCCTTTTCTTTTTCTTCCTTTCCTCATTCTTCCTTCATAGTTTTCCTTTTTTGTAGGACCATTTCTTCCTTATTCTCAATGTTTATGGCACATTTTAGATCCTATTTATTCATTTTCTCACACTAGTGATGCAATATGATGTTTACACATATGAGTCTGATTTATTTCACTTATGTATATCGTCTCAAATTGCATCCATTTAACTATAAAGTTTATTCTTCTTTATGGCTGAGTAGTATTCCATTCTATTTTAAAAACATGTGTTTTATTCATTCCACAGTTGATGGGCCTTTGAGTTGTTTCCCAGATTCAGCTATTACAAACTGTGCTGCTATAAACATGGATATGCATACATCACTGAGGTATGATGCTTTCAATTCTTCTGGGAAGATACACAGAAGGTGGATAACTGGGTGGAATGGTATTATAACCCAAATGTTTAGTACAGTTAGCTAAGTATTGTAATCCCTTTTTTAAAATTTTTTTATTTTTATTTTAAGAGAAAAAAAACATGTAAAGGGTAGAGATAATACCGAATTTCAGAAAAAAGATAAACAATAAGAAATCACTAGTTGATAAATTACATATTGTCCTCTTAGAAATAGTTGTTCAAGTTACAAAATTAAAGCATACAAAGTAGATAGTCAAACAGTAAGAGTGTAAACAGCTATGCATACATGAGTCTCTACATGTATTTCTATTCTTTCTGTGTTAGAGGGAAAAACAAAACTTAGTAAGACAAAACCAAACATATTGCTATAAAAACATGGAACCAAAAAGTCATATAAAACCATAGTACAAGGTGATCTACAATGATTGCTGTATTATTTCTTATTATCTTAAATAGAATTGCCTATATCATCAAGCATAAATGAATATAGCAATATAATTGAATTAGCAGTACATAACAATATTAGTAAAAAATAAAACATTGTAGACAATATAAAACTTCAAAGGCAGGTAATAATCAAACTAGAATGGATATTCAAGTGAATCTTGTTATCTTCAGTGCAGTTGCCTATACTCTCAGACTTGATACTATCAATCATAACAGCTCTGAATAAAATCTATAAATACAAAACAGTGATCTAACAAACCAGATTTGATTACAATCAGTCATGGTAAAACAGTGTAGGTTTTACAGAGCTTTAGATTGGCTTAATAAGAAATTAAGGATGATCACCATACTATATCCTGTTATTTTTGGGATTACTGTTTGTGCCCTCAAATCTAGTACAGGTAGAATAACTGGAACAGAATATAATACATCTAAGCAGAGTAGTGTGAGTAATGTGGGTTTTTAAATCCTGGTGCACTATTAACAATATAGTGTATGAAGGCCATTTATGTTAGAGATTATAGTCAACCTTCTCTGCCTCATTTTGCTATGCTATTTTTCTGCCTGTTTGTGTACTTTTCTCCTTCATTCTACTGCCTGCCCCACTCATTGAGGCCTTTCTGCCACTATTCCTAAAATCCTGGTATTTTTTTTTCTCTCTCTCTAGAATGTCCTTCAGTATTCTCTGTAGGTTGGATTGGTGGTCACAAACTTGCCCAGCTCCTCTTTGTCATGGAAGCGTCTTGTTTCTCCATTAATTTCTAGTGACAGTTTTGCAGGGTACATCAATCTGGGCTGGAGGTTATTTTCTTGGAATATTCACTACAAGCTCTTCTTGATCTGATGGTCTGTGTGGAGAAGTCAGCTGTGATTCTGATGGGCTGACCTTTATAGGTAATCTGTTCTTTTTTATGATGGCTTTTAATATTCTATTTTTATATTGAACTTCTGGCATCTTGATTACTATATGTCTGGGTGTAGATCTGTTTTGGTTGTAGGTGGCTGGAGTTCTGTATGCCTCACATAACCGAATGTCATTTTCTTTTCCCATGCTTGGGAAGTTTTCCTTAATTATTTCCAAGAATAGCCTTTGTAATTCACCTGTATGTATTACTGCTTCTTCGTTCACATTTCTTATTCTTAAATTGTAGATCTCTTGTCATCTTCTAGCCTTTGTATTGTTACTGCCTGTTTCCTTGTTATTTTTAAGAGATCTTTCCTTTCATAATCACACATTGCAAATATCTTCAAGTTTTGATAGTGTATCCTTAGTTTCTTTTAAGGAGTTTTGCCAGCTTTCAATGGAGGTTTTAATTTCCTGGTAGTCTCTTTGAATCTGCTTCATGTATTCTATATATTCTTTATATTCTTTATCGAATGTTTCTCTCCTTTTTTTGTGTTTCTCCCTTCTTCCATCTGTATCTTCCTGAGACATGCTTCCTGAGAGCTTTTCTTTTACTACTCTACTCATATCTTGCTTTGTCTGATTTAATATTTCAGTTTTGAGCTCATCTACAAGGTCCCAAAGATATCTCTTAATGTCCATTGAAGCCATGCCTGCTGTTGCATGTTTGCTGCCCTCAATCTCCCTTGTTTTTCCTTCTCCTGAATCAGGACTCTCAGGGTTCTGGGCTGGGGGCCTCTTCCTGCCTCTCTCTCCTGTTATGGTCCTGGC
>PVLA01009522.1:63489-74183 GCA_004027455.1 Hydrochoerus hydrochaeris | reverse complement strand
CCACCCAAGAAATGACAGTGACCCATCCGTAACTTCCTGCCCCCTCTTCTTTATAAGCCAGGGACACTTCCTCAATAAACGAGGTTTGATTGGAAAACTTCAACTTGCCTCCGTCTCTCTCTCTTCACCCTGCCCCCGCCCCGTTTTCCTTCCTCTAGGGGAAAACCCACGCATTGGTCCGCAGGCCGGATCACTGCCTGGCAAGTACAAAGTTATGAGTTCAATCCTAGGTACAAAAAAAAACAAAAAAAAAAAAGCCTGAGAGTGTAAACCACGTGCCAAGTCTCAAATTTGTAAATACAAACATTAAGAGACTCTTGCAGAAGTTTGTGTGTGTGTTGCTATGGATTGAACCCCGGGCTGTATGCATGCTAAGCAGAGTTGTACTACTAGGCTACATCCAGCAGCACAGTGAGTATGTAAAATAAATAATTTATTTTTGACATTAGATCTCACTACATTGCTCAGTCTGGTCTCTGAATTCATGGCCTCAAATGATCCTTGTGCCTCAATCCCCCAAGTAGCTGAGACTACAGGCATATGGGCCATCACTCCAGGCCAGAAATACATATTTAAGAGAAATGGAATTCCCAAATCCAAAACTCAACTAGGCTTCACTTACCACTTCAATTTAACTGATATATCTATATCTAGATGTATCTCCAAATCTTTAGATCTAAGTACATTTACTTGGCATTTGATTACATATTTTCAACTATTAGGCTGTTCCACCATTATGTTAAATATGTCTAAAACTGGACTCAACACTACCAGCTAAGTCCTCTTTGCATCTATCTACTTTCTATCAGTGATGTCATCCTTCTACTTTCAAGTCTTATATCCTGCTTTTCCTTTACTTCCTTTACCCAATCAATTTAGGAGACTTCAGAACTTGTTCTCCAAGATCTGATTTCATAGACTTAAGAATCCTAGCGTACCTCTAGGGTTAGCTCACCATCCTTGGACTATTTGGGCTGTGCCTTATAATTTAGCTACACCTAAGTCAAAAGTACATTCAAAATGCAAGCTCTCCATTTGAGAGATCCCAAACGGGGTTTAAGCAAGCCTACCCAAGTAAACATTAAAACTGCAGATCACCTCAGAAAGTCTAACACAGGCTAATTTTGATGCAGTTGTTCAATCATACGCAGTGGAGTACTGTGTTAAGATTTTAGGGGCCAAGGGTATGACTCAGCAGCACAAGCACTTGCCTGGCAAGCGCACGGTCAGATTTCAGTTAATTCAAAATAGTTAAAACATTTTTATAATTATTTATGAAGGTTACCATATAAGCCTTTTCACCAAGCACAATTATTTCATTGCTTTCCCCAATTGTTACTCATATGTAAAGGTCTACGTAATTGCTACTTTTTAATTCAAATATACTTTTTTCATTTAATCTGGAAATTATACTCTAGCCAGTGGTGCCTGCTTGAACATTTCGTTTTTTAGACACAAACCAGTATCTCCTGGCTGCTTTAATTTTCCAAGTTAATTACTAGCAAGGTTGAATATGGTCTCAAATGTTAGTGTCTCCCCACTTCCAACTTTTTCTTTTGTTCTTGTTGCTCTCTGACCATCTGTACACTGTGGACTTGACCACATAAAGGCAGCGTAAGCTAACTAATTCAATGTGACCGTCAGCTCAGAAATATTTTCTAATTGTAAGATGGTAACTGTACAGAAATGTACCTGACAAATTTTGTAAGATTTGTTGATTAGTTCAAAAGACATGTAGTCAGTTCCTTCTATTTATATTAAACTCCAGAGACATTGAAAAACAATGCAATGTGTTTCTTGTCCAGGTCACTCTAGGATACTTACTTTATTATTTTTACTATTTATTTATTTTCTTAGGGGAACACTGATTAATGGTACAGCTTTAGGCCCAGCACCAGATACGGGAGGCCACCCAGTGGCGCACACATGGCGAAGAGGATAAGGAGGGCAAGCGTCACACAGAAAAGCCCTATGGCCTTGGACAGGGCGAAGCCCAGGGTGGCCTAGAAGAGTTGCTGGTTGAGAGATGGGTTCCTGGCATAGCTGATGATCCAGCTGCCAAACAAGGTCCCAATGCCAGCCCCAGATCCAGCCACGCCAATTGTGGTGGGCCCAGCGCCAGTAAATCTCGTCGCTGTGTCAGTGTCCCAGGGAGACCATGCTGGTCTGGAAGCCCCGCCTGGCCACCTGGAGTTGGTGGGGGCGCTGCTGGAGGGTGGTTTAGATGAGTCCTGGAGTCTGCTCAGGAAGGAGGCAGAGGGGGGCCTGATCAGACCCCTGATCAGGGGTGGATCAATGCCTGAGCCAGGAGCAGGGCCGCGATGGTCTGCGTGTTTCAATCTCGCAGCTTTAGCCCTTGGTCTCAGGCTACTTTGTGAGTTTAAAACCAGCCTAGACTACATAGGAAGACCCTGTCCCCTGTCTCACATTCAACAAAAAAAAGTTGTGACAAGCATAATGATGCTTAGACGGTGTTTCCATAAGATTATATGACCTAGAGATACCTGACATCTAACCACCTTAGTTTAAGTGATGGTCACACAAAAGTAGTGTTAACAGTACATTTCTCGTGACAGTGCTGTATCTTTTAAAACTGGCTATTTAAAGGGATTCCAGGGGAACTGCGGCGGGGACAGCAAATTCGTGTTGCAAACTTGTATTTGAACACACACAATACGCTTAATCCTGCTACAGTGCGTCTGAATGGGGGAAGGTACCTTCCTCCTGGCTGCCCTTCACACTGTCTGACCGGAGAACGTGTTACTCCTGTTCCCCGCGGAGCCGCACGCCTGAAACGAATCTTTGTATCCCAGGCCAGCTCCCGCAGAGTAGGGCCCCACACCCGTTCACTTTCGAGCTGCCGGAACCAGGCGCCCTCCTCCTGAACCCCCGATGGCCCCGCGCCCCTTTTTCCTGGGGCGCCGCTCCAAGATCCTGCCCCTAGGCCGAAGGCTCCCACTGTTCAGCCCTTCTTCAGTCGTCGGGCTCATTTCCCAGCTTTTTCTTCAGAACACGGCCACTCCCTTGGGCCCGGCTTCAGACTACAGGACCTCGTGTTACCCCAGTTCTCCCCGCTGCTTTAACCCCTTCCTTTCGGCCACGTCTCTCACTACTCTGGGGGGGCCGCCCTGACCTTTAGGATGCCTCTACTGGGACCGTCCTCCAGCCCCTCATTGCCTCCTTTGTCCCAACTTGGCGCCCGCGCCAGCCCCGCTGGAACGTCCCTTCCTCCAGGGCACCTAGCAGCGGGCCCAATCCGCGTCGGGGCCGCCGGCTGCGCCCCGGCTCCCGGCCCAGGCAGAGCCGAGCGGCAGCCTGCTCCCGGCCGGCGGAGGGGTGGCGTAAGCCTTCGGCGCCAGTTTTACGACAACGTGCGACTGCGCGGAGTGGCTGACGGCGGCAGCGCGCTGCTCTTGGAGAGGTCACCCTGGAGACGGTGGAGGGTTAGGGGAGTGGGACTCAGTGGCACTATGTGGCGCGTCTGTGCCCGACGGGCCCATCGGGCAGCCGGGGGGGCAGGACTCGGAGCTCGGTGGACAGCCTTGCGAGAGGGCCCCGGAGCTCCGCGTGTGAGCCCTCGGTCCAGCCGCGCGCCGGCTCGTTCCAGCAGCACGACGACCCCAGGCTATGGCGGGGTCCGGGCTCTGGGAGGCTGGAGCGCCGCTGGCGCCGCTCCACGGAACCGCTTACTGCAGCAGCTTTTGGGATCGCCGGGCCGCCGCTGTTACAGTCTCCCTCCGCATCAGAAGGTGAGCCCTCCATCCCGGGACCCCGTTGTCCTTCAGGGCAGACTTCTTGGCCTTGGGAATCCTCCTTCAGAGGTCCTGGTGATCTTCCAGCTCCTTCCGGTATCTGTCATCGTCCCTGTGCGGTGCCTCGCTTTGCTGCAGTGCATGAGCTTCCTTTCCGCTTGTCTATTCCATTGAAAGAAGCGCTGTAGTCCAGGGCTGTGTGCAGAACGTCTGCTGAGGTTCCCACTGTCCGACGCACAACACTGTGGAGGAGAAAACCTGCCCCTGGAAATCCTGAACTGCTGGGCAGCAGCTCCCTTTGTATCCCCGATGCCTGGTGTTGTGAGGGTACTCTGAACTGCATCATGTTGAATTGAATGAAACTTTAAAGCAGACTGAGTTAAGTAGACCTTTTAAATAACTTTAGTGCTTTTGTCTTTTGTCTTTCAGGTTCCGTTACCTTCTCTTTCCCCCACAATGCAGGCAGGCACCATAGCCCGATGGGAAAAAAAAGAAGGGGAAAAAATCAATGAGGGTGATCTAATTGCAGAGGTAAGTTTTAACAGTGGAGATGTGTTCTCAGAATTGGCTTTGCGGAAAAGAGTGGGCTTTCTGAATGGCTAGTTATTCTCTTGCTTAAGAAACATGTTTTCACAATTTGATATTAGAGTTGATTTGTTAAAAAAGCTGTCAGCAGCTGGCCAAATGGCATTTTACCCAAGATGGTCTTTTTCTTTTCTTTTTTTTTCGGTACCGGGGATTGAACTCATGACCTGGCACTTGCCAGGCAGGCGCTTATGCCACTGAGCTGAATCCCCAGCCCAACCCAAGATGTCCTTTCAAATCTATGGTAGTGTTTTTATCTTCACGTGACTGTTGAGCTGTATGGTTTTTAGATTCACGCTAGTAAACTGCATACTGGCAGTGCAAACCTACATTACTGCTTTGTGTTAAAAGGTTGAGACTGATAAAGCCACAGTTGGATTTGAGAGCCTAGAGGAGTGTTATATGGCAAAGATACTTGTTGCTGAAGGTACCAGAGATGTTCCAGTTGGAGCCGTCATCTGTATCACAGTTGGAAAGTAAGTAGAAACTTTGTTACTTGTGAAAGTTGAGTGCTTATCAAAGTATTTTAAGAATTTTGAGAGCTTGGCATGGTGGTGGTGCATACCTATAATCCCAGCACTTGGAAGGCTGAGGCAGGAGGATTGCTGCAAGTACGAGGCCAGCCTATGTTAGATGCTGAGCTCAAAGGCCAGCCTGAACTACACAGTGAGGTTCTGTCTTTCAAAATAAATAAATAAGAAATGAGGAATTAAGGACTTTTGAAGACATCTGTGATAACTGAATCTGCTTTTAAAACTCCCTTCTATTTGTGCTTTCTTTGCTTTTTTAGGCCTGAGGATATCGAGGCCTTTAAAAATTACACATTGGATTCCTCTGCAACACCCACCCCACAAGCAGCTCCAGCACCAGCACCAACTTCCACAGCTGCCGCTTTGCCGCCGGTACCTTCTGCTCAGGCTCCTGGTAGCTCGTACCCTCCTCACATGCAGGTGAGGCTCAGTGTCTGAGTGTTGATCCAGCTCAATGTTGGTGAACCTTTTACAGCCCGAGTGCCCAAACTGCAACCCCAAACCCCCTTATTTATCATGGACTGCCAACACTGCAATTAGACCTGAAGTCTGAGGTCTTAGTTTAGCAAAACAGCTCATACACTGGCATCTTTTTTCTTAAAAGTAAAACATAATAACACACGTGCCAGAGGTTCACCACCACTGATCTAGCTGATTAGTTATTTGTATATTTTTCGTACTTAGCTTTCACATCCTGGAAACTGGCATTGAATGTGGCAGGCTCTTATCATTTAGGATTATATGTTCATCTATGAAAATTGAACACTTTTATTCTTAGTTATTTCTAGGTATGTGAGTATGTATAATTTTTTTAACCTTCCCCAGTCTAAGTATTGAATAGAGGACAGTGCTTGATGCTTCTCAAGAATATTTCATTACAGATTTTGAGCATGATTTTTACTTATAACTACTCCATGTACAAATAGTCCATGGGAGGCCTCAGATGCCATCTGTTGAATGAAAGTGTTTTTCTTTGACATACTGTGGTGTGTTTTCCAAAGCTGAGTAAACTATTCTAGTAATAGTATTTATAAAGGAGAAAATTGACAATAAAGAATATGTGTAGAATAGACATATAAAATAGTCTTGTAACAAGCTGAAGACTGAAAAGTAATCTCTGGTGATCGATTAGCTTAAGTCAGTTTCTAGGAAATTAGTTTGGTAGATATTAATGTTATCTATGTGTGTTTATGTGTTTTTGATATTGAAAGTAGATAAAAAATTAGTCATATTTTTTCTAAAGGATTAAGACCTGAACTTTATTTAATTTGGTATATTTGTAGGAAAATTTGTGCAGAAATCATTTTCTTTGGCAATAAGGTTTCTGTCATGGTCTGTTAGTAACATTTATGTTAGTAATTACTTATGATGAAATTTTTCTTGGTGTTAAGTCACACAGTTATTTCATCTATTCAGCAAATTATGTCATATTAAGTAAGAACCTTATTTCTTCATACTTTATGGCTTTGTGTACAAGTGTTAGGGTTGATTTAGGTGATTGTATAGAGATTACTGGCCCCACTAGTTCTTCAGAAGCAGGTGAAGATTGCAAATTCTGAATAAGGAATTTTTTTTTTTTTTTTTTTAGTATTAGGAGTGGAAATCAGGCCCTTTGCACTGAGCCACATTCCTGCCCCCACTTTTTATTTTTAGTCTGAGACAAGATCTTACTAAATCACAAAGTTGCCCAGTTGGTCAGACTTATGATCCTCCTGCCTCAGTATCCCAGTGTGCTGGGATTATAGGTATACACCTCCATGCCCAACTGAGAAAAGCATCTTAAAAGAATTTTCTGTCTTGTTTTGCTTTTCTAGATTGAAATTATTTTTCACTCAGGATAAGGCTATTGCTAATTAGATACAAAAAACTGTGTAGGCAGCAGATGAACTCTGTAAGTGAAAACATCCAAGTTCAGTAGACACGTAAGCTGTGTAAGTAGGGAAGCTATTTTATTTTATTATTATTTTTGTCTTTCTAAGATGGTCTAACTGTGCAATTCAGGCTGGCCTTGAGCTCACTTTGTAGCCCAGGCTGGTCTCAAACTTGCAACAATCATCCTGCCTCAGCTTGCTGAGTGCAATTTTAAATTTATATCAACTAATCTCTTGTTTCCATTTTGTTGGAGTAGAAATGACTTTTATAAAAACAATTTTTGGGGGACTGAGGGTATAGCTCATTGGTAGAGTACTGATTCATATACATGGAACCCTGGGTTCAATTTCTAGCACCAAAACGTTATTTTTTACATTTTACTTTTTAAAATAATTGAGTACATAAAAATTCTATAAACTTTTTGTTACAAAGTATTGTTTTGAAGTATGTGTACACTGTGGAATGGCTAAATTAACATACCATTTCCTTACTTTCTTGCAGTGAAAACAATCTATTCTTTCAGCAGTTTGCAGTACAGTTAGTAACTGTATTCACCAAAGAACAGTTCCCAATACTGATTTATCTTATATTTAGGAAGTTTGGGATAAATGTGGTTTCCCATGAATGAAAAGATAAATAGATGCCAAATATAGAGCATGGCAAAATTTTAAGAGTGGTCTGGACTGAGACTGTTCTGTGAAATGACAAATTTTGTTCTTAACCTAAGTGTTAGAAAAAGATGAAAGGATGCTGTGATAAGTATATACTGAAGAAGTTAACTTTGACTAGTCTTTCCCCGCATTGCTTTTAACTTTAGAAAGATGTCAGAATAAATTACAGTTGAAATATAAAGCTTAAGATCTGAAGGATTTAATTGATGGGAAAAGCTGTTGAGGCATTTTGCTTTTCTGTGATGGGCATTTGATTGTCACAGTCACTGTCACTCCATGATACTGAAAGCTTGCCTGAGTGCTTTTGTGTCCAGTGCTTTCTAGCTCTGTGCAGTGATACGTATTTGTTTCTCTAGGTACTTCTTCCTGCCCTCTCTCCTACTATGACCATGGGCACCGTTCAGAGATGGGAAAAGAAAGTGGGTGAGAAGCTAAGTGAAGGAGACTTACTGGCGGAGATAGAGACTGACAAGGCCACTATAGGTGAGATGTCTTCGGCTGTTAATGGTTGAGGCCCTCATTCCAGTGAGGAAGAGGATTACCATTCTCTCCAATGAGTGGGTGATAATGTGACAATTTCATAATTCTTAGGATTAATTTTCTGAAGTAAGATAGTCTATGATAAAAATATGCATACTTGGATTTGTCAGTTCCATATGTAATTTAATGAATCAAGGATATGTCAACTTAGAGATTATTCTTAGACCAGTTTGGTTTTTAGCTTTATTTTCATGATACTGAAAAGCTATACCAGAACTGCTGTTGTGTAAACTGGGCAAAGGAAAGGAGGCAGAAAGAGGAGAAACTCACCTCCAAGGCAGGAAATACCAAGAAATTTAAGATGACTTTGAAAGAAAACTGAAACCAAAGTTTAGATTGTTTTCATACTTTGATAATAATATACAGTATGTCTGTTTGTATATGTTACATTTTCATTTACCCTTTTTTAAAATTTGTTTTTATGCTTAGAAACAAACCCCACATGGCAGTCACTTATCCATGATAATATTTGTAGTTATTCATAGATTTATGAATTTCTTGCTTCTGCTGTGTAATTTGCCACCAAAGAAAATCCTGAAAGACAAAACTTGTCCTCTCCAATAGCCTATTATTATTATTATTATTATTATTATTATTATTTGCTGTACTGGGGATTAAACCTAAGGCCTTAGCACTGAGCTGCATCCCCTCCCCTTTTTCATTTATTTTGAGATGAGGTCTCTCTAAGTCACTAAGTTGTCCAGGCTGGGCTCTAACTTGGGACCTTGGGCCTCAACCTCTTGGTGTGTGCCACTTTGCTTGACTTCTGACAGCTTCTTTTAAGTTTGTTTTTTTTTTTTTTTTTTGAGACAGGGTCTCACTGGCCTTGGACTCACTATATTGCTCATGCTGAACTCAAGCTTGCAGGGTCCTCCTGCCTCAGCCTCCCATGTGCTGGAATTATAGTGTGCATTATCATGCCCAGCTAGCTTCTTTTAGTTTTACTTTGGCAGCTCTAAGTGTTTGAGTTTTTTACAAGAAAAGCAGTAGCAAATATAAATTTTAAATATCATAGAAATCACAACAATACTGTATTTCTTTACATGGAAATAAGTTTTTTTTTGGGGGGGGGTCTTTTTGAGACAGGGTCTTGCTATGTAGTTCAGGCCAGACTTGAGCTCACTTTGTAGCCCAGGCTGCTCTTGAACTTGCAACAATCCTCCTGCCTCAGCCTCCTGAGAGCTGGGATTACAGGTGTATGCCACCATGCCTGGTTCACATTGAAATAATTAGTATGATACCAATTAAAACTTTTTTGAAAAGCTCCAGGGATCCTCCTAGGGCTGATACTGCATGTCACTGTCTAGCTTGATGGTTTTTCATTTGACATCCGTGTGATTCTGATCTTTAGCAGTATACCTGATGGTGTCTTAGAGTCTTGTAAATGTGCACAGGGACTAGCCTTTTTGAGACAGTCTTGCTGTATAATTCAGCCCAGTCTTGAACTCTTTGTTATTGTTGTTGTTGTTATTACCGGGGATTGAATTCATGACTTCAAGCTTGCCAGGCAGGCGCTTATGCCACTGAGCTAAATCCCCAGCCCTAGTCTTGAACTCTTATGTAGCCCAGGCTGGCCTGGAACTTGTGATCCTCCTGCCTCAGCCTCCTAAGTATACCACCACCCTTGACAGAAATGTCTTTAATAACTTTCAGAACTAATAGCTATAATCTCTTATAGTTATATTTAACAGATATGTATGTCCCAATATCCATGGAAAGTCTGTAAATGTTTAGTGCTGATGCAAATTGTTTCAAATATTTTTAGCTGCTTGGAATGAGAGGGCCAACTATGTTCATTTATTTTGTACCAGATACTGTTTCCAAGTAGTTGAAAAATACTCGTTTAAATTCATGACATCCCCTATACTCTGAGAGCAGTATAATCATGCCTTAGTATCTTCAAATGGGATGGGGAAGTGGTTCCAGGATCTCTCCTGTCCCAGTTTGCAGATATTCAGGTACCTCCTACATGGTGGCATATAATCAGTGTACACCTGCCTGTACATTTTTGTTTTATGTTTTGTGCTGGCATTAAACTCAGGCCCCTCTGTGAGCTAAATAAGACTTCTTTGTCTAAGCTACACTGCAAACTCCCACCATGTACCATATATCATTTGTAGGTTACTTATAATACTTAATACAGCACAAATGTTAGATAAATAGTTATACTCTATTGTTTAGGGAATATTGACAAAAGGCAAATATCTATGTGTTCAGCCTAAGTGCAACCATTGTAGACCTAATTACATAATATGTGTCAGCAAAAATTAATAGTTTTGAACTACAGTTGCTTGAATGCAAGGATGTGGAAGCTGTGGACAGGGAGAACTGATTGTACTATAAGAATCCTTATTCTTTGTCCTGGTACTGAAGATTGAACCCAGGACCTTATTATCACTGTGCTATATCTCTGGTGCTGTTTTATTTTTTATTTTGAGGCAAAGTTTCACTAAGTTTCTGAGTTGCCTAGGGCTAGGCTTGAATTTATCATTTCTCTGCCTTAGCTTCCAGGAGCGCTGGCATTATGGGTGTGCACGACCACGGCTAAGTGATTTGCACCGAGGATAGATACTCAATTCGATGAGAAAGCCTTTTTCTTTTCTTTTCTTTTCTTTTCTTTTCTTTTCTTTTCTTTTCTTTTCTTTTCTTTTCTTTTCTTTCTTTTCTTTTCATTTCTTTTCTTTTCTTTTTTTTTTTTTTTTTTTTTTTTTTTTTTTTTTTTTTTTTTTTTTTTTTTTTTTTTT
>PVLA01009522.1:42804-63389 GCA_004027455.1 Hydrochoerus hydrochaeris | reverse complement strand
GAAGCAAGCATGACCATGCCCGGTTTGGGAAAGCCTTTTTCTTAAAACTCTGCTGTGGGTTTGCCTGAATAGTGGAGCCTTTTTAAGTTCCATAATGTATTTTTCTTTCTGTTTAAGGTTTTGAAGTACAGGAAGAAGGTTATCTGGCAAAAATCTTGATTCCTGAAGGCACAAGAGACGTTCCTCTAGGGACCCCACTTTGTATCATTGTAGAAAAAGAGGCAGATATAGCAGCATTTGCTGATTATAGGCCAACTGAAGTAACTGATTTGAAACCACAAGCACCACCACCTACCCCACCCCCGGTAGGTATGCTTCTAGAACCAAGAAAACATTTATCCTGTTCATTTCTAAGTGAAAGGGATTTGATTAGGTGATATCTTAGGTTCCTTTCAGCTCCAAGATGTGATGAATAAAGAATACAGTGCGTTAACATTTGGGGGAACATGTGGAGTGTGTTGTGTTTACATTGTACCACCCCTCTAATGGTCAGTAGTTACAGTCGATCCTCGTAGTTACAGCTGTTTTCTGTCTGCTGTATTGAGTCTGGCTGAGAACAAAGCTTTAGCAGCATGTTCTCTTTTCTGTTTTGGATGTAAATATCCTTATGGAAGGTAGAGTTTTTTTCCTGTTTTTTTCATCTTCATTATATAAACTCATGTTTAGTCATATATATATATATATATATATATATATATATTTTGTATTTTATTATAGTAGGTTAGGCATATATTTATAGTACATTGAAACCTGGACGTGACATGACTCATTTTGCATAGAATTCAGTGTACTTTGCGCTGTACACTATATACCTGTACCATAAACATGTATTAACTTCAAGCATAGTTAACACTTGTATTGAAGCTTCTACAAATACTAGAATTGTGAATTTAGACATTGCTATCAGAGACAGCTTAATTTCTAGCTACTCTACATTCATGGAGAGCTGATAAGTGGCAGTACTGGTTTATTTAAGATACTTTTTTGGGTACCAGGGATTGAACTCACAACCTTGAGTTTGCCAGGCAGGCACTTAAGCCACTGAGCTAAAGCCCTGGATACTTTTAACTTTGAAAAATTTTGTATTTTGAAATTAGGTTAAATAAGTATAAAAACCATGTTGGTGATGAACTTAACGAGAATAAGAAAATGGCACAAGATTAAGTGCAGAAAAACTATAAGGATCTGATGTGCTGGTCAGCTGTATTAAAATCTCCACCTCTCCTTGTCATCATGGAGTAAGAGGACTTTGCTTTGTCTTCAACACAGAGTATTCTTGCTGTTGATATAGTTATATTATGGTGATTAAACAGGGAGAAAAGTGAATTATGCCTTTTGGAGGAGAAATTGAACATTATTTAGTTAAAATAGCTTTGAATTTCATAAAATCTAAACTTAATCTTTTGGAGCAATCTGTACAGTTATGAATTAATAATTTGTAACTTTTTTCAAAAGGTGGCCGCTGTTCCTCCAAGTCCCCAGCCTATAAGCCCTGCACCATCAGGCACTCCTGTTATACCAGCTACTCCGGCTGGGCCTAAGGGAAGGGTATTTGTTAGTCCTCTTGCAAAGAAGTTGGCTGCAGAGAAAGGGATTGACCTTACTCAAGTGAAAGGTAAGTCTCTTTCCATGGAAGTTGATGAGATTTCCGTTTCAATTGCTTGTGTGACAGATAATAAAGAGTTAAGTGAACAAGCTAGACATGAGAAGCATGCCTCTAATTTTTGTAGTCTGGGAGACTGAGGCAGGAAGTTCAGAAATTTAAGCTCAGCCTGCTCAATTTAGTGTTCTAGTGAGACCCTGTCTCAAATGGAAAAAAAAAAAAAAGAGCACAGAATGTAGCTTAATGTAAAGACCTTGGGTTTCTGAGTTTAATGCTTGAGTTTAAATGTCAGTTCCATAGGCCAGGGATGTAATTCAGCAGCACAGTGCTTGCCTGGCAAGTACAAGGCCCTGAGTTCAATTCCTGGCATAAAAAGTCAGCTCTGTTTTATACTGTGTGACCTTTTGGGTCTCAGTATTTTCATTTCTGTATAAAAATAATATCTAATAAATTGTGAGATTAAATAAGTAAATAAATAGTACCCAGGCAGCAAAAGCCTATCTTGGTATTAGCCATCATAGTAATACTTTTTTAATTATTAGATAATTTAAGTGCAAAGAAAGAAATAATCCTAGTGGTAAACAGGTGAGCAGCAGGGTAGATATGTGTGCAGTCAGGCTGCTTTGAACTGGGGAAGACTTTCCTGATGAGGTGACGCGTGATCTGAAGTGAAGGCTGAGGCGTGAGGTCTTTGACCCACCACAGGAAGAAGGGGGAAAGCGCGTGTTGGGCAGAGAAACCAGCAGTACACAGGCTGACATGGGAGGTTTGGCGTGTTTGAGGAACACAATGGAGGATTTGGTGGTAGGAAGCAAAGTTGGAAAGAAACAGAGATGAGAGCATCAAGGACCTTCAAGGGGATGATAAAGAATTTACATTTTATTTAAAGTCTAGTAGGAAACTAGGAAAATCATTAAGACTCAGGCAAGGAAGTGATTTTTTTTTTTTTTTTTTTTTTTAGTGTTAGCGGGGATTACATCAGGGCCTTTGTACTAAGCTACATCCCTAGCCTTTTTTATTTTTTAGTTTGAGACAGGGTTTCACTAAGTTGTCCAGGCTGATTGAACTTGTGATCCTTCTGCGTCAGCCTTCCAGAGTGCTGGGATTATGGGTGTGTACCAGTGCACCCAGCTTGACGATGTACATTTTTAAAAGCTCATTTTCACTAAGGAAATAGATTAAGTGAAAGCCAGATACCTGTTTAGATGCTGTGGCTGGAACTAATATTGATAGTTTAGACAAAGGCGATGAAAATAGAAATGTATAAAAAGAAATGGAGGACTGGGGATATAGCTCAGCGGCACAGTGCCTGCCTGGCAAGTGTGAGGTCCTGAGTTTGATTGCCAGTAACCCCCACTGCACAATGGATATTTTAGACACATTTTTTGAAACCTAAAATCAACAGACTTTCATCAAGGATTAAATATGGGGATTTGACAGCAATAATTTTGAAAGTGGGATGGAGCCAGATGTGGTGGCACACACCTGTAATCCCAGCACTTGGGAGGCTGAGGTAGGAGGATTGCTGTGAATTGAAGACCTGCCTAGGCTACAAAGTGAATTCAAGGCCAGCCTGAACTGCACTGTAAAACCCTGTCTCAAAAAAAGTAGGATGGAACCCAACCTGGATAGGTAGAATATGAGTGAAGATGTAGCGATAACACTGGAGAATATTTGCTCTGAAGAAAAGAAGTAAAGGTGTAGCTTTAATGGGTTGTGGACTCAAGAGAGGGCTTTAGAAGGTTAGTGATTGTAGAACAACTCTGGTACAGAGCTTCTCAGCTGGCACTGTTGACATTTTGGCCAGAAATTCTTTGTTGTGGGAGACGCATTCTGTGCAGTCTGCACAGCAGTTATAGAACACCATAAAGTATTATCGAAATTCTTGGGCCCTGTGTTGTAGAAGACAGTAACAACCCCTGCTCATGGCAGCCAAAACATCCTCAGCCATTGCCAGGTGTCCCTTGCCATGCAGAACTGCCCTCCTTGAGAATCAGCAGTCTAATAGAAAAAGCTAAGTGGGTGATACAGCTGGATTATGTGGCAGGATGATTTGGTAGGGAACAAAGTTCTTGAGAATGCAAGGAAGAACAGGATTGGCCTTAATAAGGGTTGAGGACATTTTATCTGTATAGTAGAGAAGGACGTAGGATGATGGGTTTATCAGTTTGTTGGTAGACTGTAAAGAGGATCCTCTGTTTGCAACTGTTTAATCAGTGAAGTAGGAAGTGAAGGTATCAGCTGGAAAGTGACTCTGGGGAAGTTGAGGTTAGATTGTAAAGCAGCCTCGGAGTTTGGAAAGGTGAATATAAAGGAAACAATTGAATTTATGTACAATTTTTCGTATCCTTTTAGCTTTGTGGTTTTGATTTTATAGCATGGTCAGCCAGCTCTGTACTTTTTTCCCCTAGCAACATTAAACTCCTCTGGTGCTGGCACTGAGGAGACAAACATAGGTTTAGTGTTTTGCAAGAGAGTGATTGTAGCAGTAACCCATGGAGTGTAAACTGGGCAAGGAGGAAAGTGAAAACGAGAGAAAGTACACGGATAGGAGTAGAAGGGTCTGTGGAGTCTTTATGAAGTCAAGAGAGAGGGGAGTAGTCTAGCCTACGCGAGCTTGAGCACCAGTGATCGTGTGGTGTTCTCTGACACCAAGTCAGTGTTTGAATTCTTTTCCTGTAACATCATTTCTGTGACCCCGGCTGGTGTCCAATGATTTGATCCAGTTCCAATGTGGCCTGTCTCTGGGTGCGAGTGATGGGGGCTGCCTAAATGTCCAACTCATTAGCTGTTACTCAGGGCTTCCCAAGACCCTCTTCTCAGGTTTGAAAAGCTGCTAGAGTGCCTCACAGAACCTGGGAAAGGACTTCCTGACTATTACTGACTTATGAAGGATACAATTCAGAAACAGCCAAATGGTAGAGACACATAGGGGAAGATATGATGGGGACAGGCAGCAGGGCTTCCAGCCGTCTCTGGGCATACTGTCCTCTAGCACAGTGGTGTGCCGTTCACCAGCCTGGAAGCTCTCCTAAGCTCACTGGTTAGGAATTTTTATTTTCATAGGTACAGCATTACAAAGACATGATTGACTCAATCATTTGTCATTCGTCATTAGTCAGTGAACTGAATTTCCAGTCTTCTTCCCCTTCCAGCATGTGGGGGAAGTGGATGGGGAGAGAATGGCAGAGAAGAACTAAAAGTTATCATCCTTTAATCATATATATGATGTTCCTGCTAACCACTCTGTATCTTAGTAGCTACCTGTGAGCTCTACTCTGAGTGACCTACAGCATAAGCTCTGGTATGCTGCAAAGGGACTTGTGAATAACAGTGTACTTTCACTCAGGCAGTCCCAGACGGTTTTGGAGTTCGTGCTAGAACCTGAAACAAACCTGGAACAGCTAAACGTTGAGTCTGGCTGAGCTATGTCTTCCCCTTTTTAATTTTTTTTTTTTCCCAAGGTTGCCTTGAACTTGGCTTACTGCCTAAGCCTACTAAGTAGCTAAGATTATAGGTTTGTGCCACTATATTTGGCTAGGACCATATATATTTTTTATTATACCACAGGAATGGCAGTCAGAGAGACAGTTGCTTAAGTTTCAGGTTTCAGAGATATTTGAGTACAAGTTTGACCTAGAAGTTGGGCTGTTTTGGGTGGGAGAGAAAAGTTGGAGCTGAGTAGATGAAAAAATTTAGAAGTCTGGGTATTGGGTAGATTGTGGTTCCCAAAAGAACAAAGGGCAGGATGCATGTTGATTGAATGAACTGGAATAATTATGAATTGTTGGGTGAGAACAAGCCAGACAGTATGAACTTCAAAAGGAGTTGAGGTTTCTGAGAAGAGGAGGATTTAGAGGTTGTGTAGAGAAAGAGAAGGTGGCATTTCACAACCCTGGCAACTCTGGACAACTTGTAAAAAAGGGAGAAAAAAAATTAATCCATTTAGGGAAGAACTAAGGGAAAGTTCAATAGAGGGACAGATTGCTTAGTATATTTGACCAGAATATGGCTTGAGGAGATACTGTGTAAAGGCCTGATGGTCAGAATTTTCTTAGTCATGTATTTCCCATATGTGACTACTTCTCTGGTGCAATGAATTGTTCATATCAATGTTTCATTCTGTTTTTACACATTCCTGTGAGCGGGGGCTGGTTTTATAAGCATCCTGGCTATGAGAAGGAAAACCACCCAAGTGATTGTAGTTAGTCTGTCTTATTTGTGCTGTTATCTGCCGTGTTTGTGTTTAGCAAGACCCCTGTAAGAGTATCGCTCGGTTAGGGTTCTTCCCTTTGTGCCACATTGCTTGTGATTTCCTCTTGGGCCTTCTTAGGGAGACGGATTGAAGTTAGGTTTCAGCTCATGCCTCTCAGCCAGGAAATCTCAAGAGGTGCGGCAGTTTCCTCTCTCCAGAGGCTGCATGATGTAGTGTCTGGCTCAGCCATGGTCACAGGAGGTTACGGTTTTCGTGTGTTACAAGGGGTAGAAATCCAGTGGGAGTGCTGCCACGTCTGTTCGAGAGCTCCTGGTGAGGATAACAGTCCTAGCCAACTCAGCGATCATACTGAAAGAAAGAGATTGGGAAAAACTGCACACAACAAGAATCCTTTTCAAAGTCTGCCACAGCGGGAGGATGAATCAGTTTGATCAAATTATTTCTGGAAGTGGGCCAGTGGAAAAAGCATTGTAATAACCACATTCTGAAACTGGTTAAAATTCAAGGCCAGGATCACTTCCTTGGGTCTAAAATTAATCCTAAGAAGTTATAGATGGGAGGAGGTAGGGAAATTGAAGAAAAATAAAATTAAACCTGTTGAGAAGACTTTGAAGGGCCTTTCTCTTACGTGGCATTGTACCTGCTGCCTTCATTGCCTCTCCCGTAGGCCTGCTTGGTTCTATTGTAAGAAAGCTCTGAAAGGTGGAGGCTACATAGGAAATAAACGGGGTATGGTGGCACATGCCTGCAGTACCAGCTCTGGGGGACTCAGGTAGGAGGATCACAAGCTCGAGCCCAGCCTGGGCAATGTAGTGAGACCCCCATCTCAGAAAAGGGCTGGGGATATAGCTCAGTGTGAAGGGCTGAGTCCCCCATACAGAAAAACATAAAGACACGGGGAATGAAAGATTCTAAAGATGGGATAATTGTAATTAAATTTATGCTATAATGGGTAACACAATTGATTTGCCCAATTTGTCCAGAGAAATTATCCTGTATGTTGAGCATGTATAAGGGAATCCTTTATGGCTAAAGGTTCAGCCTTGTTTCAAGGTTCAGAAAAGGTAGGTTCTTTTTAAACTATCCAGAAAGGGACAGCTAATTTTTATTCATTCATTCATTTATTTATCTTTGTGAGACAGGGTTTCATTATGCAGTTTCACTATGTAGTGAACTCATTTCGTAGCCTAGGCTGCCCTGGACTCACAGTGATCCTCTTGCCTCAGCCTCCTGAGTGCTGGGATTATAGGCCTGTGCCATCATGCCCACCCTAGTTTTCTTTTCTTTTCTGGTACTGGGAGTTGAACTCAGGACCTTGCGCTTACCAGGCAGTCACTCTGCCGCTGAGCTATATCCCCGGCCTCTACTTTTTCTTTTAGGTGTATAAATTGTCCTCAACATTATCCTGTCAGTACGTCCCAATTTAAAAGCAAGAAATTTAAGATAATATATAATCTAATTAGACAGAAGAGAAAGAGAAGTAGATAAAAGAATATTTACAGTAGTTAAAAGGAAAGAGCCACTATTGAATAAGCAAAGATAGCCTGTGAACTAAAATGAGTAACCAATGAAAGAACCTTAGGGGCAGGCCCAAAGCTGTGATCCCTTCAGAGTGCGTTTGGTAACAAATCTTTAAGACCTTCCACTTGATCACAGCTTGGCCTCTGGCGGCCTGCTGTCCTATGTATGATACTCACATATTTTCTTCCAGGGACGGGACCAGATGGCAGAATCATCAAGAAGGACATTGACTCTTTTGTGCCTACTAAAGCTGCTCCTGTGAGTTCACTTGGCTCTTTATTTTTTTGTAGTTACCCCTGTAGTTACAAAGTGCTTTGTATTCCATGTTAGACTATTTTATACATTATTTATGAGTGAAATAATTCAATTTGAACAGTTTTTTCCTAATTCTAGTGGTCTAACAATGCTTAGGTATTTGTGTGCTCTCATACACAGTACACACAAAATCAAAGATGATATATCATAGTGATATGTGTGAAAATTGTGTTTTGAGTAGTGACAGTTTTTCCTGAAACATCGTGTTTCAAAATAAACAAAAACAAGTATACTAGGTGTGGTGTTGCATGCTCATAATTTCAGTACTCAGGAGGCCGAAGCAGGAGAATTGTTGTGAGTTGGAGGCCAGCCTGAGGTATATAGTGAGTTCAAAGCCAGCCTGAACTATGTGGAAAAACTGTCTCAGAACCGCCCCCCCAAAGACAACAAAAAACATGACTTCAGAATTTCAAGTAAAAAAATTAAAAACAAAACTCTTAAATAAGTTGTATCATCCAGTTCCTTCTATTCTTTGGGCCTAGAACTGGCCATTCTTCTACAAATGTTTTTCACTTTGCCATCTATAAAGGGTCACTGGCAGCCCTTCCTAGCTGTTTTTGCTAAGATTGAGCATAGTTACTAAGAGCTTTTCCTTCTCCCATAGGCCCCAGCAGCTGCGGTGCCTCCCCCAAGTCCAGGAGTGGCACCAGTTCCAACAGGTGTCTTCACGGATGTCCCAGTCAGCAACATTCGTCGAGTAAGTGCGTTGCCACAGTCTGGGACCAGGGCTTTTGGGACAGTCTTTACTCTGACTGTTTAATTCTATTAGCAGTTTAAATCACTAGTGGAAACCTTTTCAGTGGGAATATTAGTTGACTAGTTGAAGGGAAGTTTGGTTTGGTCAGGTGAATACTTAGGATGCAAACCACTGTTTTGGTTACATTTATTAGAAGGTGCAGTGTTAGGGTTCAATTCTGATAATGCTTGAGGTGAGTATTACTGGGGAGCAGAGTGAAGCAGTAAACAGAGATCTGAATTAAGTAAAGTTTTCTCTCAATTTAAGATAATTAACTTTTTTTTTATGCCGGGGATCAGACTCAGGACCTTGCACTTTCCAGGCAGGTGCTTATGCTGGTGAGCTGTATCCTCGGCAATAACTGACTTTTTAATCTCTTTGCTTTTAGGTTATTGCACAGCGATTAATGCAATCAAAGCAGACTATACCTCATTATTACCTTTCTATTGATGTAAATATGGGAGAAGTTTTGTTGGTTCGGAAAGAACTTAATAAGGTAATACTTCTGGAGATTCCAACTCTGCACCTTATAAAAATTCTCTTCTCTAACTAAATATTTGCTTCTGTTTAGTACTGGGGAATTGAATGTAGGGTCTTCTCACTGAGCTACATTCCTAGCCTTTAAAAAATTTTTATTTTGACACAGGGTCTCATTAAATCACTAAATTTCCTGGGTTGGTCTTGAACTTGTGATCTTTATGCCTCAGCCTTCCAGACACATGCTACCACGCCAAGCTCAACATTTATATTTTCACCTGTGTATTTTGTTATAGTATACCAGTTAGTGATAGAAAAGAAATGTCCTCCTTTTTTTGCTTTTTTGAGACAGGGTCTTGCTGTGTAAGTCAGGCTGGCCTTGAACTCACTGCATAGCCCAGGTTAGCCTTAAACTTGTAGCAATCCCCCTCCTTCAGCTTCCTATGTGCTGAGATTTCAGGCCTGTGCCACCTTGCCAGGATGTCTTAACTTTAACTTGCAGAGAACATCTAGATAATTTTTATCTTCCAACTCTGTGATTAAAATCACTTAAACTTGTCTTCGCCACAGATAGACTTTAATCTAGCAAAGTCACTACGATGAGATATTTGAGTTTCTTTTTTTTTTTTTTTTTTTGTACCGGGGATTGAACTCACGACTTTGCACTTGCTAGGCAGGCACTTAAGCCACTGAGCTAAATCCCCAGCCCCTTTGAGTTTCTTAATAGGTAAGAAACATTCTACGTCCTCTGTATTTAGAGTAGAGCACCACATTCCTGCTTAGTGTTTGGCATAAAGCACTTCTGCAAGAAGAGAGAGTTTAGAGAGTTTAGATATGTCTTTCTTCACTATGAGATTATAATCTAGTTGAGATAATTCATGTGAGGAATGCAATTTTTATTACAGTAAAAATATTCAATTGTAGATCAGTTAAGTATCTTAGGAGTTCAGAGAAGGGGGAGACCAGTGGGAGTACTGGAAAATTAATAATGCTATAGGAGAAACTTGGTTGGATCATGAAAAATAGAAAGTGTTTGCATTGGCTAAGAAGTTGAAGAAATTTCATGAGTGGGAGTATCATAAGGATAAAGTGCTTTTAAGAATGAAAATAAGCTGGGTGCACATGACTGAATCCCAGCTGCTTGCCAGCTGAGGAGAATTGTGAGTTCAAGGCCAGATTGGGCAATTTTGTGAGGCTTTGTCCTCAAATAAAAATAAATAGCTGGGATGTAGCTCATAGTGCTTTCCTAACATGTGTAGGCCTCCAGGTTCAGTCCCCAGCCTCACTGCAAAGAAAGGAAACTAAATATAGCTTATGTAAGACAGAGAGATTACCTTTTCTTAGAGCAGATACACAGAAAGTTATTGTAAGGAGGATCTTAATTTACAAGGAGAGGAATTTGGATTTGATGAATTGGACACTAAGAAACCATGATATGTTTGAGCAGTAAAGTAATAGTATTTTAAGAAGGGCTAACCAGGCATGGTGGTATATGCCTATTATCCCAGCATGTAGGAAGCCGAGGCAGAAGGATCACTGTGAGTTCAAGGCCAGCCTGAACTACACAGCAAGACCCTATTATCATAAAACAAAACCACAGACGCACACAAAAAAGAGTAGGTGAGAGGGATATGAAAGATATTTTGAAGGAAGTGAAAAATAAAAGCCAAACTTCTTACAGTGGCACACAGTCCCTTTCCCAGGGTATTTGTAACCTCTCTGACCTCTTCTACATTTTACCACTTGCTCTGTCCACTGCAGACACAGTGGTTACCCTGTGTTACGCTGACACTCCTATCTAGGCTCTTTGCACTTGATGTTCTCCCTGTATGAAGCCTCCAGTATCCACATGGCTTTCTCTTTGCCTCCTTAGGGGTTTGACTATCACCTTCTGTGGTCACCATTATTCTAAAATTGCACCTTCCTTTCCCTCTACCACTTGTTTAGTTTTCCTTCTCTGTTTTTCTCCTTAGCACTCAACATTGTCTATATGTTTTACTTATTATTTAGCCTTTTTAGAGCGTAAGCTCCATGAGAACAGAATTTTCCTCCATTTCATTCACTCGTTCATTTCTAGCTTTAGCTTTCTGCACCCAGAATGGCTCTCAAAATATGTAATATATGGCTTAGTTCATGAATGAAGTAGCAACAGATCTTTGTAAATAAACTATAGGGATTAAGGATGATGTTATACTTTTATTGTCAAAATATTCAAGCTCTTTTCTCATTTTATTTGAGAGGGTGTCGGGAATCAAACTCAGGATCTTGTGCTTGCCAGGCACTGTGCCACTGAACTATATCCCCATCCCTCTTGTAAATTTAGTTGGAACTTTGGCAACTTCATTCAGGTATTGATCTTACATGCCCATTTTTGGATTGGGTCTTTGAATTTGGGGAAGTCTGATTTTTTTCAATTCTTTATGTGTTTTAGGCAGAAGTCTTGTCTGAGAGACTATTGGCTAAAATATTTTCCCACTCTGTGCATTGTCTTTTCACTCTGTTGGTGATTTCTTTTTTTTTTTTTTTTTTTTTTGTACTGGGCATTGAACTCATGACCTCGCACTTACCAGGCAGGCGCTTACGCCATTGAGCTAAATACCCAGCCCCTGGTGATTCCTTTTAATGTGAAAAAGCTTTTTAATAAGATAAGATCCCAGATTCTTTTAAGTATTTCTCATGTAGTTTGGATTTTGTTCATGAAGTCTGCCAACACCTGTGTCTTCAAGACTTCTTCCTACTTTCTCTTCCAATGGATTTAGTGTTTCTATTTTAATACTCAGTTCTTTGATCATTTTGACTTTAATTTAGTGCATGGTGATAGGCATGGGTCTATTTTAGTCTTTGGCATATGGAGAGCCAGTTTTTCCAGCACCATTTATTAAAGAGGCTGTCTTTCTTCCAATGAACATATCTAGCCCCTTTGTCAAAGATATGGTGGCTGAGTGTTTTTGTAGTTGTGTCTGCATCTTCTAATCTATTCCACTGATCTTCAGGTCTTATTTTTTTTGCCAGTACCATGCTGATTTTATGATAGTAGCTTCGTAGTATAATTTCAAATCAAGGATTGTGTTGCCTTCTGCCTTGCCTTTGTTGCCCAGAATTGCTTTTGCTGTTCTAGTTCTCTTCTTGTTCCAAATGAATTTTAGGAATGTTTTCTCTAGTCCTGTGAAGTATGCTGAGGGTATTTTGATCAGGACTGCATTAAATCTGTATAGCAATTTTGGGAGTATGGCCATTTTCACTATGTTGGTTCTTTTGATGAAAATGTTCTTATTGTATAGATTATCTTTGCTTTTTAAATTTTTTTATTTATTTAAAGAGAAAAAACATGAAAAGGGTAGAAATAGTACAGAATTTCAAAAAAAAGATAAACAGTAAGAAATCACTAGTTGATTACATATTGTCCTCTTAGAAATAATTGTTCAAGTTACAAAATTAAAGCATACAAAGTATATATTCAAACAGTGAGACTGTAAACAGCTACACATGCATGAGTCTTTACATGTATTTCTATCCTTTCTGTGTTAGAGGGAAAAACAAAACATAGCAAGACAAAATAAAACAAATTCCTATAAAAACATGAAACCAAAAAGTCGTATAAAACCACAGTACAAGGTGATCTACAATGGTTACTGTGTTGTCTCTTATTATCTTCACTAGAATTGTCTATATCATCAGGCATAATTGAATATAGCAGTATAATTGAATATAGTAGTACATAACAATATTAGTAAAAATAAAACATTGTAGACAATATAAAACTTCAAAAGCAGGTAATAATCAAACCAGAGTGGATATTCTGGTGAATCTTTTCATCTTCAGTGCAGTTGCCTATACTCTCAGACTTGATACTATCAATCATAACAGCTTTGAATAAAATCTGTCAATACAAAACAGCAATCTAACAAACCACATTCAATTAAGATCAGTCATGGTAAAACAGTGTAAGTTATACAGAGCTTCAGATTAAGTTAATAGGAAATTAAGGATGATTACCGGACTATATCTTGCTATTTTTGGGATAACTGTTTGTGCCCTCAAATCTAATAGAAATAGACAAACTGGAATAGAATATAATCCATCTAAGCAGAGTGGTGTGAGTAATGTGGGTTTTAAATCCTGATACACTAATAACAGTATCCTCTGCCTTCTTTTTTTAGGGTATTCCTCCCCTTTGACTCCCACAGGGTGCTGCACATTTTGGGTGCCACCAACTCCCTCAGTTTTTAGACTGGGGGGGCAACCTGCTTTTTACCTAAGTGGTTCCAAACCTTCTCACTCCTGAACTTGATCTCAAGTTGTATTTCTTTACCTACAAAAGCATCAAGGTTTTCCTTTGTTATAGCTGAGTAGTTCTCTACTGCACATAAGTATCTTGTCTTTCCAGCCTATCTGCAGGTGGTGGTCGAGTTGCCCCTATTTCTCTCTGGCTCCCTGTCACATAGAGCATTGTTTTCTCATATTTGATTTCTGGTCCATAAACCCTCTCTCAAGTTGATTATAGTTCCCCTACAGAGCATCTCAATGGACCTACCTCCTGATCTACTTGAGGCATAAAAGTTTTAATACTGTGTTGTTTATCTGTTTTGTTTTTTCTACTTTTGGCATTATATAAAATACATTGTCTAATCTAGGCTTATGAAGACATACACCTATGTTTCCTTGTAAATGTTTTATAGTTTTAACTTTTTTTTTTTCTTTCTAGACAGGGTCTCACTATCTCACTATGTAGTCCAGGTTGGTCTTGAACTCACCTTGTACCCCAGGCTTGCCTTAAATGTGGGGTGATCCTCTTGCCTCATTGTCCCGAGTGCTGAGATTGCAGATGTACACCACCATACCAAGCTACCTCTAGTTTGATGCTGAGCAGAAGTAGCCAGAGCGAGCACCTCATCTTTTGATCTTCGGGGGAATAAGCTGTAGTCCCAGCAGTGTGTAGTCTAGGCTGGCCAGAATTAATAAAGACAGACTTAACCAGTGAGACAGTGAAGCTCTAGCCTTTTCTTTGTGGTAGTTTGAAATTGATCTTTACCAGTTTTAAGTTTATTTAGAGTTTTTCTTTTTGTTCAATTTTAGTTTGTATCTTCCTAGGAATTTGTTTACTTAATATGGGTTAACTAGTTTGTTGGCATATGGTTGTTTACAGTATTTTAGATGTAAAATTCTTTTATTTGGGGCCAGAGATTTAGCTTAGAACATATGTACCTGTCTGCAAGCACAGGATTGAGAGTTTGATCCCCAGTGGCCCCCCCCAAATTATTTTATTTGTATAATGTAGACAGTAATGTTCCCTACTTCACTCCTGATTTTAGGAATTTGAATCTTGTCTCTTTTTTGGTCAAACATTTGTTCTTGGAGTTGTCATTTGGTTGATCTTTTAAAAAATTATTTTGTTTAAACAAACAAAAGATTGTTTTGTTTAAACAAAAAAATAAAAGAACCAGCTTTCAGATTGGTTGTGATGAAAGAGAATGAGGATAAACCATGTGTGGTGTGTACCTACACAGTGCTTATCAGGCCATTTGTAGCCAGGTTTTGGTTTCAGTTCACCTTTTCCACCTTAGATCATTTGTACATTTTTATTCATCTAGTCCCATTGTCAAGATTATGTAGTTTCAGTCTTTGGGGAGAAAATGTAAGGTTAGTTGGTTTCTTATTTTCTTCAGTCCTGGGGATTGAACCTGAGCAGTCCTGCTGAGTATCCTCAGCTCTTTTTATATTTTTTTAAGAAAGGGTTTCCCCAAGTTGCTAAATTTCCCAGGTTGGACTTGAACTTGGTATCTTTTTGCCTTAGTATCCCAGACTACCATGATTTCTTGTCTTTACAGATGTTAGAAGGAAAAAGCAAAATTTCTGTCAATGACTTCATCATAAAAGCTTCAGCTTTGGCATGTTTAAAAGTTCCTGAAGCAAATTCTTCTTGGATGGACACAGTTATAAGACAGTAAGTATAAATGGGTAAGATACATGTCAGTCAGCAATTGTGTCATCTAATGTGTAACTAGTAATTAGAGAGAGAAAGAATGGCTATAGATTTTTTGGATGAGTTCAGTAAAGGAAAATCAGTAAATAGATATATCTAATTTAGCTCATAGTGAAAGCAAGCGCTAGCTCTGTTTTTGTTCACCAGTGATTTCAAGCGGTGTGAGTAATGGAATATTGAAGGTGGTATTTGTTAATATGATGGTTGTGTGAATGGTATGGCACTCAGTGTTTCCCTTGATTTAATCCTATAGCCATCAGTGTTTCACTGTCATTTTCTAGATCAAGAAATTGATGTTCAGTGAGTTAAGTAATTTGCCCTGACTTAATAGATGTCAGAACTATCACTGGAATTAAGATTCTGACTCCTAAGCCTAGACTTTTTCTAGTAAGTAGATAAATGCTTTTGTAATACTGTTATTATAAAAAGGGGGAAAAAAAGAGCATTTTTCCACTAGTGCCTATTGGCTATCCATTGTGTTTATATACTACATTTCCATTTTTTGAGGAACCTCTATAAAGATTTCCATAGTGGCTTACTAATTTACACTGCTATTAGCAGTTTAGATAAGCAGGCAATCTCTTATTGTTTATTTTTATTTATTTATTAATGTATTTTCTGTGTATTTATTTATGTTGGTGGTACTGGGGATTGAACTCAGGCCTTCACATGGAGCTACATCTCCATTCAGTCAGTTATTTATTTACTTAATTTATTTAAATTTTTGATAAGATCTTCATGAATCAGTAAGTTGCCCAAGCTAAGCTTGAACATCCTTTCTCCTGCCCGATTTTCCCAGAATGCTGGGAGACAGGTTTGCTGGGAATACAGGCGCGCATCACCATGCTTGACTGTTTGTACTTCTTTTGAGAAATGTCTGTTCAAATCATTTGCCCTTTTATTGATTGGGCTGTCTGATCGTTTCGGTGTTGAGCTTTTTGAGTTCTTCAGGTATTTTATTTTATTTTATTTTATTTTTTATTTATTTATTTTTTTAATCGGTACCAGGATCGAACTCATGACCATGCACTTGCAAGGCAGGCGCTTATGCCACTGAACTAAATCCCTAGCCCCCTCTTCAGGTATTTTAGACATTGTTTCTCTGTCACAAGGGTAGCTGGCAAAGATTGTCTCACATTCTGTAAGTTTTCTCTTCACTCTAGTGGCTGTTTCCCTTGCTATACAGAAACTTTTTAATTTGATTGTAGTTTCATTTGTTGATTTTTGTTTTTATTTTCTGGGTTGTTGGGGATCCTAGATAGGAAGTTTTTGCCTGCGCCTATAATTTCAAATGTTTGCCTTTTGTATTCTTTTAGCAGTTTTAAAGTTTCAGGTACTAAACCTAGTTCTTTGATCCATTTTGAATTGATTTTTGCACAGAGTAAGAAATAGGGATCTAGATAAGGATCTAGTTTCAGTCTTCTGTAAGTGGATGTACAGTTTTTCTAGCACTGTTTGTTAAAGAGGCTGTCTTTTCTCCAAAATACATGTTTGGCTTCTTTGTCTAAAATTGGATGACTCATGGCTCATTACTGATTTGTTTAACTTTTTTATATCCTCTTGGTTCAGTTTTGGTGGATCATGTGAGGTTAGAAATTCACCTATTTCTTCTAGATTCTCCAATACAATGTAAGTTTTCAAAGTAGTCTCTAATAATCCTCTGGATTTCAGTTGTGTCTGTTTTAACTTCCCTTTCCCCACCTTTTTAAAAAATCTCTAATTGTAAGGATCTGGGTCTTCTCTATCTCTTTTGGTTAGTTAGGCCAAGAGTTTATCAAGCGTCTTTTCAAAGAACCAACTCTTCATTGATTCTGTATATTCTTGTAGTCTCTATCTCATAATTTTAGCTGTACGTTTATTGCTTTATCTTGATTTGGTTTTTTTTTTTGTAAACTTTGAGATGCATCATTAGGTTGAGATTTCTCTGATTATTTTGAAATAACCCGTCATAACTTTAAATTTACTTTTTAGAACTGACTTTTGGTATGTTGTATTTCATTTAATTCTAGGAATTTTTAAATTCATGATTTTTTTCAGTGACAGTATACTTATTGTTTAAAAGTGAATTGTTAAAAAAAGGTGAATTGTTAAGTTTGTGTTTGTATAGTTCCTGTTGATTTCTCTTGCTGTTGATTTCTAACTTCATCTCATTATGATATGGTAAAATGAAAGAAATTACTTCAAATATTTTTTGTATTTGTTAAGGTTTGCCTTATGGCCTAAAATAAAATCTGTGTTGGAGAAGGTTCTATGAGCTTCTGAGAAGAATGTACTTTCTATAGTTGTTGAATGGAATGTTCTGTCAACATCTGTTAAGTTCATTTGATCTGTGGTGTAATTTAACTGATTTTTGTTGTTGTTGAGTTTTTGTCTGTAGAACCTATCTGTTCGTTAGAGTAAAGCATTGAAGTCACCTACTGTTACTTTCTTGGGATCCATAGAACCTCTTATGTTGAGTAGTGTCTGTTTTATGAAATTGGGTGTATGGATGTTCCGTACATACATGTTTGCAATTGTACTTTCTTGGTGGATTTTCCCCTTTACCATTTTGCACTGACCTTCGTTTTCTTGTCTTAATTTTGTCATAAATTTGCTTTGTCAGATAACGGTATAGCTATACATGCTTGCTTTTGAGTTCCTTTGCATGGAATATTGTTTTCTGTCCTTTCATTTTTGATCTCTGTATGTTTTTGCTAGTGACATGTGCTTCTTGCAAATAGCCAAGCGTTGGTTCATGTTTTTTAATCCAATCTGACAGTCTGTTTTTTAATGGAGCATTAGGATGATTTACATTCATATTTAATAGAATGATATGTACTAATTCATGACATTTTGTTATTTTTGTAACGTTTCATTCTTTCCTGGTTCTTAAAAGCTTATCTATTCTTCCTCTTCTGGGTATAGGGTTCCTTTAAGTATCCTCTGCAGTGCTGGCTTAGTGGTCATGAATTTCTTTAGCTTATGCTTCACTTGGAAGGTCTTTATTTCTCCTTCAATTTTGAAGGATAGCTTTGCTGGATATAGTAATCTAGGTTGGTAGTTATTTTCTTTCAGGGCTTGAACTACCTTGTTGCATGGGCCTCCTGGTCTTCAGAGTTTCTGCAAAGAAGTTGATATGATGGATTTGCTTCTATAAGCCATTTGGCACTTCTCTTGTAGCTTTCACTATTCTTTTCTTACTCTCTACTCTTGACAATTTTAACTGCAGGTGATGTAGGCAAGTTCTTTTCTGGTTGTGCCTGCTTATAGTTCTGAATACCTGATGTACCAAGATTTGAGAAGTTTTCTGTTATTTAATTAAATAGATTTTTCTGTGCTATTAGTCTGAATCTTGGTGTTCTCTTGTACAACAGAAATTTGTAAGCTTGGTCTTTTAATCTTGTCCTAGAGTTTTGGGATGTTTTGTTTATAATTTCTGTCTTTTGTTATTGGGTTATTCTGAGTCTTCTCTTCCAGTCAAGCCTTAAAATTCTGTCTTCTGGGGCTAGGGATGTAGCTCAGCAGCACAAGTGCCTGCTGGCAAGCACAGGATCCTCAGTTCAATTCCCTTTACCAAAAAATAAAACAAATTCTGTCTTCTGATTGGTCTTATCTATTGGTGATGCTTTCCATGGAGTTTTTTATTTGGCTCATTGTGTTGTTTTAGTTTCAGAATTTCTGTTTGGTGGTTCTTCAGAATCCCTATCTCTTTATTGAATACCTCCTTTATATCCTGCATTTGTATTCTCTGTGAAGTCGTTATTTTAAAAAATCAGTTTTCTGGATTCTTTGGCATTTCATCCACTTTAGTATCTTTGCAAACAGATACTGATGAATTATGGACATTTTGAGGAGTTACTTTCTCATATTTTTCATGCTTCATGTGTTTCTATATTGAAATTCCTGCCAGACATGATGGTGCATGTCTGTAATCCCAGCAATTGTGAGGCTGACGTAGGAGCCTTGCTGTGAGTTCAAGGGCAGTCTGAACTACAATAGTGAGACCTTATCTCAAGAAACATAAAAAACCCAAGATACACACACACACACACACACACACACACACACACTCTTAACTAGGAAGGCTAAAGTTGAAGAATCAGTGTAAATTCGAGGCCAGGATGTGTTACATAGTGAGTTCAAGGCCAGCCTGAACTATATATATAGTGAGACCTCGTCTCAAAAATGCAGGTTTTGTTAGTGTCCAACCTTCTTGCTCCCTAGCACCTCTCTGAGAGGAGAAAACAAACCACAGTAATGTTGGTGACACAGCTAAACCAGATTATACCACTATTAATGATAGAAAAGTATCAGCAATAATAAATAAAAAGGCTAAAAATTAATAAAGTTACTAGTTATAACATAGGGGATGGGAAAAGGGAAAAATGAAGAAGTAAAAATTTAAAAAAATAGGAAGATGAGAGAAAAATGAGATAAAAATCCTATTAAAGAATAAAATAAGAAAATGTAAATGGAATTATGTTAAAAGTAACAGCAAAAACAGAATACAAATAAAAGGATATTAAAGAGAAATGAAACCAAAACAAAAACTCAAAAAGAAACAGTCAAAGAAACTACTCTGTGTCCATGTGTTGGGTGGGTGGTTTCTTTCCGGAACTTGCCCTGCTGCAGTCCAGCAGCTATGGGGAAGGAGAGTGAGTCACAGCTGGAGCCTGCCGTGTTTCCACAGCTGTTTGCCGTGTGAAGGCTGAGTCCTGCTCTGCTCTTCCACTGCACAGGGTGGTCAGTGAGGTGTTTTCTGCCTCAGGGCTGTACTCACTCCTGAGGCATTTAATCAGCCAGTCAGTCAATCTTTCTTTCTTAATTTACAGATTCATATAGTGAATAAATTTAACAAGTAACTGGCAATGATATAACAAGTAACTGGCAAATATAAACATGAGGATTTTAGATTTCTTTTTTTCAAAAGTAAATTCCTAGAAGAAAATACTTTTTTCCAAAAGAAGTTACTTTTCCAAAGTACAGAACTAGATTCCAACAACAACAAAAAATTTTAATAGAATAAGGCACAAAGTTTAATGAGGCAAAATTCACACAGAATGTTGGTATAAGATTACATTGTTCCATTATGTCCTGGGGGGTGAGGAGGAAGTACTAGAATTGAAGCAGCTTAAATATTCTTTTTTTAGAGCGTTTGCCATTATAAGGTAATATATAACTTTGATACAATATATTATCTAGAAAATAAAACATAATTGTTGAATTATACCAATGGATTATTCATTTTTACCATTAACTTTTAAAAAAATTTTTATTTAAAGAGAACAAAAAGCATGTAAAGGGTAGAGATAATACAAATTTCAGAAAAAAGATAATAAGAAATCACTAGTTGATAAATTACATATTGTCCTCTTAGAAATAGTTGTTCAAGTTACAAAATTAAAGCATACAAAGTAGATCATCAAATAGTGAGAGTGTAAATGGCTATGCATACATGAGTCTCTACATGTATTTTTATCCTTTCTGTATTAGAGAGAAAAACAAAACTTAGTAAGACAAAACAAAACAAATTCCTATAAAAACATGAAACCAAAAAGTCGTATAAAACCACAGTACAAGGTGATCTACAATGATTGCTGTATTGTTTCTTATTATCTTCAATAGAATTGCCTATATCATCAGGCATAAATGAATATAGCAGTATAATTGAATATAGCAGTACATAACAATATTAGTAAAAAATAAAACATTGTAGACAATATAAAACTTCAAAGGCAGGTAATAATCAAACCAG